>JAPDSC010022835.1:49736-208285 GCA_026290005.1 Latrodectus geometricus
TTCTTCTTTTTTTTTTACAATCCCATCATATAAGGTTTTCTGGTTGGTCAAAAAATAGACTATTTCGTTCTGTCTTACTTTTCTGTAAAACGATCATTCAAGCAGTGACAAACAAGAGTTTTAAATGTGGTTGTTTAATTTGATTAAAAATATATATAAAAAAATCACATTGTATGAAACAATAAACAAACTCATTATATATAATCATAGCACTGCATTCTAATTATTCTCCAAAACAAAAATAAGAAATTTTTACAGTTAATAACAAATTTTAATAAAATTAATAAACTGATAGTGTTTTTTTAAAACTAAAATTTTGCATTTGTATGTTAAAAAAAATTCCCTAGTTTCTGTTTTATATATAAATGTCTGATCATATACATACGTTTTTTAAAATTTTTAAAATTGAATAAAAAAAATTTCAAATTATTTGAATTCAACATTGCTAATTGTTTTCATGTTTAAATGTCTCTGTTATTATTAAAAACTGATATGAAGAAAATTCTTATTAAAAGCATAGAAAAGTTATTTAACTTTCTTTTTACTATTTAATTGCAAAGATTAATTATGAGTTAAGTTTTATTAATAAATGAGTTGAGAGTAATAACTATTTTTAAATATTGTATATTAATGAATAAATGTTATACCACACACATAGTACTACTATGAATTGAATATATAATGTGAAGCATTTTTTAAAACTTAATTTAAAATATCCAAGGTAAGGAAATATTTCTTCTAGAGCAATTTCAAATTGCTCAAATTAAGTATTTTTATGTCTTTAAAATTATATTTTGCTGCATACTTTAATTAGTAAAATGAAGAAATACTTTAATGTTTATTGTTTTGACATTTTTTTGTAATGAGAATTGCTATTTAACAAATATTTAAGTAGTTTTTTCTGAAAACTCATTAATTGAATAAATTCTATGATTAGCTTACTGTCCCTGGACAGAAATAACTGACGATTCAACTGGATATAGCTATTATTGGAACGTAGAAACTAATGATGTCACTTGGGATTGTCCTGAGGAATATGCAACATATATTACAGCAATGAATACCGATTCTCAAATAACACAAAATGAAGAAATGGAAAGTCTAAAAGAATTGCAAAGAAAAAAAGAATCTCAACTAGTTGAGGGGTAGGTTGCCTTTTTGTAAATTTACATTATTTAGAAAATGTTCATATACTTAAATTTTTATGTAAATACTTTTATAAGTTAATTCAACATTTTGAATTTTTAGTAATATAAATATAAAAATTAATATTTAACTTTTTGGAAAACATACCATTACCAGATCTTGTGATGTGAAATAGACTAAACATTTTGCAAGGTTTTTTTTATTCTAGAATTTTTTTTTTTTTTTATCAAAAAAGTTTTTTAAATGGTATTCCTTTTCTGACATTACCATGAAGAGTTTAAATTTGTTTATAATAATCAGTGGGAAAAAATAAACAAAACTCCTAACTTTAAATGTCAATTAAAAATGCCTATTTATTTTTTTGTTTGGAAATATTTAGTATAAATTATTTAAAATGAAAATTTTATAACAATATAATTGAATGCATTTATAAGTTATATGTATTATTATACCATATGTTGTATCTACTATTTTATTTATATTTCATTCATCAACTAAGAAAGTTTACTTTTTTCTGCTTTGTATTTACTTATTTTTAACCACAATTTTCAAGCTTAGTAGAAGTACTAGGTTTGAGTTGTAGAAAGTTGCTCAAAGACACATGTAATATATTTGTCTTGTATTTACACTTTTATTTATTGCTTTTCAGATTTAATATTGTATATATTGCTTACAATTATAATATTTTTGCTTCTAATTTTATTTACAATATATGAGTTTGTCAGTGATTTAACTAGAGTGACAATTTTTGCATGACATCTAGTACCAAGAACAAATTTTTACTCTGATATTTTATGAAAGGTATTATTTTGTTTCATTATATTTAGAACAAAATGATGCAACTAGGAAATTCAAAAAGTGTTTAAAAAAAGATATAATAAACTGTATAAAATTAAAAAGAATCCAGTGGTTGGGACACTTGGAGAGAATAAATGACTACCATTGAACAAAAAATATTTCTAAAGGTCAATGTCATGATCAGAGAAAACAAGAAATACCAAGGAAATGATGGCTTGAAGAGGTTGAAAAGGATCATAAGAATGTGAAAATAACGAATTAGAAAGCTAAGGCAAGCGACAGACTTTTTAATCGATTTTTTAGGACCAACATGAACTGTAGTGCTGGGAAGTTAATTACTTTATATTTAGAACAAAAATTGACTTTTACAATTATAAAAAAATATATATTTCAAACGATTCAATTCATTCCCTAAAATTAAAAAAAAATTAGTTATTCAATTATTAAGTGGGTCAAATGAATCTGGTTTATCTTCTCTTGTCAGAAAATGCTGTCTGATTCAAGGCCTTAATAAATGTATGTATTCTAATGGGTGTGTTTCTTCAATTTCTCAAAAAAAGAAAAAAAAAAAGTAATCTTGTGAACTAGGTTCCATGTACTTAATCTTCAAGATTAGTTCAGGATTTAGTTAACTAAAATTAGAATGTGAATCAATAGTTATTTTAGGACTAACTTGCTTAAAATGACAATTTATTTGCATACTACTATTTTTAGGGAAAATTATGTGCTATTGATATTAAATAAAATGATAGAGTTAAAAATATTATCCACAATTTCTTTTGCAGTAATGTGGAAGGAATCAACAAAAACTACAATGAACATGCATTTATTTTAAGGTCTCTCTATGTAAAATCGTATTACTACAAATATGACTCAACAATACGCATTATCACTACGTTGAAATTTTCGTGTGATCAAGGCTTCATTTAGTTTTCTATTAGTAGTAAGTGTTCATCTGTTGAATATTTTAATACATTGCTAGCCATTAAAATTTTGACACCACAATTCCCTGCACAGTAATGTATCATTTTGATGGCCGTATGTTTATATGGGGGCTCTGGGGAGAATGCTCATTACTTGGTTGCATTAGTTATCAAAGGGACCCTGATCATGTGATGACATAAACAGCTATATATATATATTAAGTGTATGTGCCACTGCATACTTTTATGTACTTAGCCCTCGGCATGAGCTCTACTAATTTAGGTTGTTTTAACGCACCACAGGGTTTTTTTTTTTTTTTTAAATCAAACATGATAAATTTTCGTTTAAGCCTCGATTCAAACTTCCAATAATGAGAAAGATAGCGTAACTAACCAGACCACAGCAGCCTCAATAAGTGAGATGGCGATTGTTACACCGGCATACATCTTTGTACCTCGACAGAAGTTGGGTCTACAAGTAAGACTAAAGCAACTGTGGGGGAAATTTGGAAGCACGAATCAAGTGGAAAACTCCTAATTCTTGACCTAATTCTGCTAGCTTCAGAGGTATCATTTCATTTGAAGGATATTGTGAACAATATCTATTAGGTCTACTGGAAAGTTTTGTCCATTTTTAGAATAAATCAAAAGAAAAAATATTTCTTACCTTGAATAAAATAATTGTGAATTTTCATTTATAACTTCTTGCAGCATGATGGCAATTTGTATATCCCATTTTTAAAAAATATATCTCTAAATACCAAAAATTGAACCAGTTCTTTTCTGATGTCCTCTGTTTTTGAATTTTTTGGCTTGCAAAAAATTTTGTGAGAACAGAAACAAGTGATAATTAGAAGGTGTTAGGTCTGGGTAGTAAAGTGGATGCAGCAGAATTTCCCTACCTAGCTCTGTGACTTTCTAATGAGACCCCAAAGCAGCCTGTGGCCTGGCACTGTTATGAAATATGATGTCCTTTCTATCGAACATTTCTGACCAATTTTTTTTAAAGCTTTTTTGAGTTGATAGTACCTCTCTGAATTTTGCCTTTCGTTTGGTTTCAACAACTTAAAATGTATTTGTCATTAAATGTCCCACCATATGCACAGCATTTTCTTGTTCAGGCTCAACTTCAGTTTAGCAGTTAGGGGGCAGATTTTGCAGATTCACAATATGCTCTTTTCTTTATGATGTTTTCATTAGTAATCCACTTTTCATCCCCACTTATGTATGATCCGATCTAAGAAGGGTTCAGTTTTGTTACTTGCAAGCAGAGATGTGCATATGATGATTTGATCATTCAAATACTTCTCACATAATTTATGTGGCACCCATCTTGAATACTTCAAATCCTAGTTTTCCAATGTGATTCAAAATGGTTTATTTAGCTGAATCAAGCCTTTTCCCAATCTCTGATGTGTATACTTGTTGAAGCTGATAGTAATCAGAATGGACAGAGCTTTTCAGTAGACCTAATATTAAGGATGACCCAGCAGTTTTTGGTGAGCAGGGTGGCATGCTGGTTAATGCTCTTGTCTTCAGTTCAGCTGTTCATGAGTTCAATCCCCACTTTGAATCTTCAGAGTGGTTCAAAATCTAATTTAAACCATAAGTCCTCCTCTAATTAGCTCTTGTATGCAAAAAATGACTGTTGAGCAATGAACAAATCAAATCAAATTTGTGAACATTTCAAATATTCGGTTAAGTCTGGATCCAAACTTACTTTGATTCATCACCTTCCAGTAATGAGAACAGTGCCCTTACCAACAGGCAACTAAAGTCATTGGGTACACAACATACACATTTCTAGTTTAGATTGACTGTAATTTGACCCTCGATCATTGTATTTCTGACATATTAAGGCCAATGGTGATGCCCTATCTTCATGGTTTACAAAAGCCATGTTTCAACAAAATTATGTGACAGCATACATTACGCATTAAGTTTTAATCTTTCATGATATGTTTAATCATTTTTTCTATTTGTGTAAATTTATACTGAGTGCAAATGGAATTTGCAAGTTTGAAATATATATAAAATGTGTATATGGTTGACCTTTATGCCATGTGTGAAACTATAATGTTTTTTCTGAGGGAAAACTAAAAATTTTCTCTGGAAAATAATTCTGAAATGTTTTCTAACAAAATGTAATGTCCTATTCATTTGTATCATGTGAAAAAAAACTATTTTGTTGCTTATACGTTTTTAAATACTATAATATTGCTGTGATTGCTTCAAAAAATAAATTTTAATTTGATTTTAATTTATTTGTAAATATTACTTTTTAGGGCAATCATTCCAATTACATATTTTGGAGATTCATCTTCATCTGAAGAATCTGAAGATAGTGATAATGATTGCAACATGCTGTCAAATAGAAGAAAAGAAAAATGTTTTTCAAATAAAATCAAAAGCTATAAAGTTGATCTTGCAAAACCTGAATATGATGAAATTGATGCTCCATTATATGGTCCTGAGCTTCCTCCAGAATTTAGAACTCCTGATGAAGAAATGCCAGCTGAAAAAAGCTTAGAATTGTCTTCAAATTTAAAAAATGATGAATGTGATATAGAATCAAGAATTGCTGACCAAAGTAAAATGTTTTTGCAAAATGAAACGCTTTCGGGATATAAAGAAAAATCAGATGTTTTGGATAATACTTGTGGTATAACTTCCTCCCGGTCTATTGTAAATATACCTTTTATTGGCCCATCAATTAGTAATCATTGTGAAGATTTTGAAAAGATTTATAATAGAGATAAAGGTGAAGAAAGTCCTGACTCTACTGTGAAGCCCAGTGATATGTTAACAAGCACTGGTTTGGTAGTATAATATATATATATTTTGGTGTTGTATATTTTTAAAAAGTGGGTTGTAATATAAAATCAGTAGATAATCATAATTTATTATAGGTAAATAAAAAATATTTATAGCAAAGGAAATAATTATCAAAAACGAAAATTTTTATCAAATATGATTGAAAAGTAGATTTTGTGTTTTCTTCTTTAATTTTCTTTATTATATTAAAAGGACATTCATTAATAGTAAAACATTGTACATTCCACATTTTATTTTTTTAGAGTCATAACTAAAACTAAAGAAATAAATTACAAATAATTTAATATAAGTCATGATTTTTTCAATATTTTTTAGCATAATAACCATTGATAAATATAAGTTACTTTTTATTTGAAATCAGGCTGTTTCTGTAAAACTAATGGAAAATGTATTTAACACTTGCTTTCTATTAAGTTAATATTCTTTTGTAAAAATTTATCTGAATTCATTCTTTTATATAACTTTAAAATTATTTTTAATTAATAAACTCTAACAAGGAGCTTGTAAGTACTACTGTTTTGAATTCTCTGATACATTCACACAATTATAGTAATTTTCATTGCAATATGTTGCAATTACAGTTCTTAGAAGAGTAATGGAAATTTTTATTTTTAGGGTCTTGTAGAGTATAGTAGTTTCTCTGATGATGATGATGAAGAAGAAGAAATGGACTCTTCTAATAATGTTGCCAGTAATGTCATAATGCCAAGTCCAGCTTCTCAATTTTGTTATGAGGAAAAATCTGCTGAAAATAAGGAAATAGAAGCTGATAAATCAGTTATTGAAATCATAGACACTGTTTCTTTTAATAAAAGGAAAAATGAATCAAGTGAGGAATTATTGCAGTCATTAGTAATTAGAAAAGCCAAGAAAAGTAAGCCTAATGTTGTGGACATTGATAGCATGTTTGCATCTCATCTCTCTAATAAAAAGCATGGATTTGGATTTGTTAAACAGCATGCAGAATTTAATGACAGTGATTCTTCATGTTCAGATCATAATCAAGATTACAGGACTAATAATAAAAATGTTTACAAATCAGTAAATTTTGTCAAATCAGAACATGTTCTAGATTTGAAGGAATTAAATGATAGTATCATTCCTAAAGAGTTTGATTTGTTGAAAAATCAGAGCTCTCAGAATTCTCTCAACCAAAATATTGAAAATGACTTTAAAGACAAAGAATACTTTATTAAAGATCATGTGGTTAGTGAGAAAGAAAATACTATTGATTCAACAGTTGTGAATAATTTAAATGTCCATGAAATTAATATTAGCCATAGTGAAGTTGTGCCTGCAAGCATTTACAGTAAAGTTAAAACAATAGGGGAAGATATAGATGAAATGGATAAAATTTTATGTAAAGCTTTCAAAGAGGTGAGGTAATATTTTTAAACTTTTGCTTCATATAACTGTTGAAATTCTTTAAACTTTTGATATGGATTTTTCTTTGAGATCAACTAACAAAATGAAATTATTTGTTTGCAGTGTTTTTCTTCAAATTTATTGATAAAATTACTTCTTAATGTAAGATTTGACAACTTGGTTGAAACTAGCTATTTGACTGTAAAAAATTTAGGTAAATTTATCTCAAGTTAATTTTTTTCAACTTAAGAAAAGTTAAGAGATAATTATTTTTGGAATAATAATATTCTTTTTCTTTTACAGCATATATTTATTTTCAACACAGTAAATGATAATCTCAATTTCGCTGTCCGAACTTAATCTAGAAATCTTATTAAAAATTTAATCAAGCTTCAATCCTTCAATCTGCAATAAAAATTGTTCCTTTCATTTTCCTTATTTCTACCTGCTATGATTATTGAAACAAGTTTGAATTGTGTCATTTTATTAAAGTCTGGTAGGATATTTAAAAATTTTTCATGTTTAAAAATTCATCATTCTTTGCTTAATTGAGTTTAAACTTGATTATGTATAATTTAAAGGTAGTATAAAATCTGTAAAGGATTTTTTCAAATTATTCTAATATAAGAATGTAACTTTCTTTTAATATAAGAATAATTCAAATTCTCTATACTTTTAAGTTATTATATTTCTGATATACATTTTTAATGCACTAACGCATGTTTATTAAGAACTTTCCCAAAAGATATGAATTGATATTAAAATAAAATTCCTCTGCTGTCAAAAGTCTGTCACCTCTGTTTGAAGGAAAATCAAAATCAGAATTACAAGTAATACACAAATTTTAAAAAACTTAATTCACAATTTTAATTTATCTAACTTATTATCATAATTTTAATAGGAATTCATGAAGAAGCAAAATTATTTGGCTTGTGGGGAACATAATGTGAAACTACAAACGTTATGATTCAGCGTTGTAACCACCTAACGTCCTATGGTTTTTGGAAGGCATTTTAACATTACATTTATTAATTTTACTGTGCAATTTCTTTCTGGGAGGACTTCATAGTTAGAAGGCCATATTTACATTTTGCTTGAGAGGAAACGCAGAAAATTC
This sequence comes from Latrodectus geometricus, assembly GCA_026290005.1. NCBI lineage: Eukaryota > Metazoa > Arthropoda > Arachnida > Araneae > Theridiidae > Latrodectus > Latrodectus geometricus. The sequence continues at coordinate 57,921 of JAPDSC010022835.1, forward strand.
CTGCACTATTTTCAAACATTTGCAGACCTTGTTGGAGTTATTTATTTAAATATTTTGGATTGATTAAATACTATTGTCTTAAATATTGAAAGAGATTTATGAATAAGTGTTATTTTTTCAACTATACTCTTAGTCTTTAACTTGCAATTGTATTAAGATTCAAATTTTTTTAATCAGTGGCTGAATTCCAGAACTTTTGTCTTCATAAAGATGGCTCTTACAGTGTTTTTGTCTTCCATTAGATATACTAAAATTATAATGTAATTTAAGCAATGCTTTGAGTGAGAAAGAGGAAGATAAGATTAGGTTTTTAAATTGTAATTTGTTTAAAGAAGTTAATAAAAAATTATTTATTGTAATATTTTGTAGCATAAAACATGTTTGGATCCTTGAACTATAGTGAGAAACCCAGCAGTTAATTTAAGTGCTGAAACTTCTTTTGTAATTATATAATCCATCTCTTTTTAACATATTACAATGTAACTTTTCTTGATATGTTATCATAAGTAATAATTATGATACATTTCAATTTATTTTGTCTCTAATGATAATTATTTAAATAAACATTTTTGACTTTCTTTTCGCATATTTACAAAAAATTTTAAGTAACTCTATTATTATATATCCATATTCTATGGTTATTTTTTTCTAACTAAATTTTATACATGTATACACACATAAATTTGGGGTTAGAACTCGATGTATAACTTCCTAGAGTTATTTATTGAGTAGTAACAATAAAGTAAGTCCATTGCTAATAACAATTTCATAAATAGTTTATACTGGCATGTTTTATATTTTGTAAGATGATTCTAGGTATTTGATAGGAGAATTGCTTGAGAACACTGTATTGTGATATCTGTAAAAACATAATCATCAAGTACAAGGTGTCTAAAATAGAACTATCATGCTACCAGATTAGAACCATCATTTACTTCCAGTTCTCTGTTGTAGTAATTGTATTTATTTTGTAATAATAGTATACATTTTATTTTTATCTTCATAGTTTTGTTTAAATATTCTTATTTGAAGGTAAATCAATTTTATACATCATTTTAACTGCTTAATAATTTAGTACAAGAATTATGTAAACAAATTTAAAAATCCTGAGACTGTTGTATATAAACATTTAAGTAAATAATATAAGGAACTTTGAATTTTTAACTGAAATATTTTTAATGTAGTTCTGGCATAATTTAAAGTTTTAGAAATAATTGTAGACAGTTCTAATATGTATTTTAAAACAAAAATATTTATTAGATCTAGTAAATATTTACTTTCGTCATTATTTTCAAAATGAAAAGTTATGATGTATACACATTTATATATATTTATCTACTTTATGTTACATGTATATTAACTGCAATGTTACTCTTTAAAATTCCTTGAATTTGTTTTTTGACATGCAGTATGAACTTTAGTCTTATGTCCACAGTCTAACACAATGTGAGGCATTCAGGTTACTTAAATAACTTGTACTTTGTCTTCTTTTTTCACATCTTCAGGTTTTATACATCAGATTATATCTCCATTCGTGTGGAACCAGTTTTTTATGAGTGTTTTTGGTCTCAGAATTTTATTTTACTGCCTAGATCATTAGTTGGCCTTTTAGAATGCAGTGCAGATTCAGATTAAAAAGATTTATTAGTAAAAGTTTATTATATTTGGGGACTATTTATTTAAAATCTTAATAAATGCTACATTTTCAAGTTTAAACTTTTATGCCTACAAAGAAAATTAATTACATGCTAGAACAGAAAAGCCAGTAATAGTAACACTATCGACTTCTATAAAATACTATTATTTGACAATCAATCTTTTCATGATGATTTTATTATCTGCTATGCATTCATCTTAATTACTGTCAAAATGTAAGAAATTTTTGAGTTAGCACATTTAACAAATAAAGATAATAACTCAACTTGTTGACTAAATTGAAATTACTTTAGCAGAAGATATTCAAAATAGCAGAAGATATTCTACAGCATAAAAGTTTTGTTAAATATATTCACTTTTGTCTTCAGTATCAAAATATAACTTGTGCTTGTTGAAATATAAAATTTCTGTCACGAATCAGAACTCTAAAAGGAAATTCTAAGTTTCTGTAGAAAGCTAAAACCATCTGTTGCTTTAAAATTAAAGTAAAATGTGGTACTTTTTTATATATATCTAAATTCCCATCTCAGTATTGACATTTGTAATTCAGAAACAAATGTAAACCTGTCCAGTATTGTTAAATTTACTTTTGTGTGTAAAAAAGTAATAAAGGACAAAGAAACTTATAAACCAATCTATATTTTTCATTAATTTCTCTAACACATTAAATAGTATCTTTCATTTTATTGTTTTTAAAGGTTATTTATTTTTCTGTAAAAGTTATTTAATTCCACTTTTCTCTTTAATATTTCTAAGCAATGTATTTGTCAGTATTCTGTTTCTAACATTTGTGCATGCAAATATTCTTTTAGTTTGAAATTGATGCTGCTTTGTACAACTTGTCTATTTTCAACTGTCCCTTATAGTTTTTGGCACCATTAATTTCATCTTTGTTGTAAGATGAAGCTTTTTGTATTTTACTTTTTACTTTGTCTAGCCATGTTGTTATTACTTGTTATGATTATGTCATACATTCCTAGTTCTAAAGTTGAGTTGATTTGTTATTTGGTATAAAAGCACTTATTATCAAAGTGAATGTAAAATAATTGATTTCTTTCTCCTTAATAATATTCTTTCCTTTCTGCATTTCTAGAAAAGATTAGACAATTTATCCAGAAACACCTTTTCTTTAAAAAACAACTCAATTATGTCACCAAATATTGATTCCTCAATTACAAAACCACAGCAAAAAGATGTGAAAAGCAATTCTACCAGAATTGGAACTGATGAAAACGGTTAGTATCTTTAAATTATTGGAAAGTTTTATTCTAATCAAACATTGTTGGATATATTAAATAAAGCATGATATTTAAAAAAACTTGACAACTGACAAGTGTGCACTGTTATCTTGTCAGCCTAAATAACATCACTTTGCTCAGTATCCTGTTTTCAAAATCCCGATTTCACTCAAACTTAAACTTTGAATATTGTAATCTTGCACTATTTTAAATTTCGAATATTTCATTATATTTACCAACGTTAAAGCACTAATAATGAAATAATTTCACAAAGATTATTTATTAAAAACAAATATAAACTAAATATCATACAGTCTACAGTGGAAGACAACTTGGCAATAAAGCTGAATTAGTAACATAAAAATAACAAACTTTTTATGTCAACTGGGATTTTAACTAACCAGGCAGTAGCGCTCACCTTAAAAAACATCTACAAGACAATTAACTCTGGAGACATCTGGGCAATATGGCTAAATTTATAATTTAAATAAAGTAAGTTTTTATGAAAATTTTAATTTTAATTTATAAGATTAAAGAGAAACCAGTATAAAACAATCTACATGAAGCAACTGAGCAATAAAGCTAAATCAATATCATTAATAAATTACATTTTAATGAAATTCAAATTCAAGCATATAATTCATGGTAAACCTGAATAAATTTCCAAAATTTCTACACAACACTCAATAAATTACATAAATTATTACCTTAAACAGCAATTTTGATTGAATATCGCATAAAGTAAAAATATTCACCTAATCCTCACTTTCAGAAGAATTTAAAAAATTGCAAATTCATTTCATTACTATTCATACCTTTTACTTCCTACACACTAATACTAAAATTTAAATTTTTCAATTTGATATCTTTCAAAACAAAATATAACTTTGAATAATTACCTTTGATGTTGATATGCTTTCAAATCAATACAAGTTCTAATTCCTAAATTTCAACCATTGATGAAAAATGCATTAAAGATTACTAAGATTCCAAACAAATTTCACATATATTCACATCAAGTTACATCATAAAATTGCTAGAGTACTTTGTGGTGCAGTAAACCAGTTTGGTGTATTTGTCACCATTCTGAATGCAAGGATTTTGCCAAACATTTTCTTACATTTCAGTCTTCTGTGTCAAAATGGAAGTAGAGTTCAATTATCAAAGTGATAAAAATAAGTATATCTGTAATGAATATGGTGCCTAATTAAAGCATTGACTTTAACAGTTATTCATTGGAAATTTTAAATGTTAATAATTTGTAATACAAATTAGGTGAAAATTTAGATAATCTTATGATAAAATTCATAAAAATTAAATTTCTTAACAAAATTGAAAGGAATATCTCACATTTTGATTTAGTCATTTTGTTATTTTAGAGACTTATTAGCTTAATAATATTGAGTGAAAAACTAAACTTAATTGTGCACTGATTTAGTACTACTATACTTACATTTTAGATTTAAATAAGTACTTATTTCTTTAGAAATTCAACTTTAGAAATTATACACTAGATATAACTAAGCACCTCTCAAAACAATTAAAGGATACTGTAAGTCTTCTATAAAATGATAATATTAATGATTTTTTTTAAACAAAAAGTGTAAGAAATTAACAAATGCAAATTTTTCAAAGAATTGAATTTGAATTTGCCATTAAAACAATTACTTAGCATTAAACTTAAAAGATATAGCGAAAAACATTGTTTGACATTCAATGATTTCTTTGATTCAATGAGTATGTCATTTCGCTGAAGTTAGTGAGTTAGGAGGGACAAGCAGCAATTTAAGTATCCATTATTGTTTCACAGAGTAGAATTCCCATGTTCCAGAAACTGGAAATAAAACCAAAAATCAAGGTAAAGTCATAAAGATATAACAATGACTAATGATTAAGTTCTATGACTATTAGTCTTTAATGACTCTAAAAGATAAATGCAATTCTTCATTAACATCTTTTATAAGGTACTGGCACAACAATTTGAAATTAATCTGTCCAAAAACTGCTTTGAATTTGCATGCTTACTGACTAATCATGTGTTGTGTTAACACCATGTCAACTTCATTTTGAATAGTGGAGATATGACTGGCACTATAATCTTTTCTTTAACTAGTCCCTTTATCAGCTCATCCTGATAATAGGTGGTGATAAATTGTTGCCATAAGCAAAAATGGACTTGATGAAAGGCCAAATACCACTCTACAATGTCTGTAGATTTTAATTTTGCGTTTTTCAAAGTCTTCCCACCAAAGAAAGTGAAGAAAATTTCTATCGGAAGGAGATACGCTTATTTGAAGAAATGCTTTGCTTATGTCAGAAATTACGCCAATTTTATTCTTGCGAAATCTATTTAAAATATTGGGAATCATTTCAATATAATTCAGACCTGTAGCTAAACATTGATTCAAGGAAACGGCATTTTCATCTTTGGACGAAGCATCGAATACGGGCCGTATTTTAGTTGTTAAACTAGATTCCTTAAAAACAGCTCTGTGAGGGAGGTACCTGCATGTCATTTCATTTTCTTTTTCGTTAACTGACACTAGTTCTATGATCCCCTTTTGTTCCCATTCCTTAAAAATGTTGTCATAAGACTCAAATTTTCCATTCGCGATAAGTTTAGAAGTCATGGAGCCTAAACGTCTCTCCGAATGATCTCTCAAATCACTTAAGTTAGGATGACCTTCAATCCATGGAAGATTTACTTTGTACCTACCATCACGAAATTTAACAGTTTTTTCGAAAAAAGACAAAGTTTCACTATCGATTTCTGTTTTTGTTTTATTTTCTACGGGATCTCTAATACCAAGAATATCCAATGACCAAAGGTCGCAAATTTTGCTAGCACTATGCAGCGAAATTATGGGCATAGCATGAGTAGAACTAGTTTTAGAGGATTCTGATTTCCCCATTACTACCCATCCTAAGTACGTTTGGACAGCGGTTAAACCATTGGGCTGTTGACTGATACAACCAGTCAAAAGTTTTCCTAAATAATCAGCACCAATAAGGACTGATATATCAGAATTATCATTTTCACTATCGGATAAATAAATACCAAGTTTAGTGAAGCATTTAGTATCAATTTTACTTATTTTAGGAACGGTACCACAAATAGTTTCTTTGTCCAATAATACTACACACGAAAAGTTTCCACGCATTTCCTGAAGCTCACACTTTAAAGCTGAATGCTTAATTTTTTCCGTTTCAATACCGCCAAATAAACTATGCATTAGAAACTCAGAATGGTCATGTTTTAAGTTTAAATACTCTGCAACATCACGAGCTATATAAGAACGCTGCGACGCCGAATCGAATAAACAACGAACAATTTTTGACCTGGAAGGGCCTGACACTCTTATTTGAAGTGTTTGTAATAAAACATCCGCTGAATGAGACGAGCTATGACTCACGACACTATTTGTCTCAATTTTGTTAATACATGCAACAGATTCTTCCCCTTTGCTTAAATTGGGGCATAATATCGGATAATGTTTTTTAGTACAGACTATGCATCGAAGGCTCATTGTACATTTATCAGCGCGGCAATTAATTCTTAAACAAGATAAACATCTCTTTGCCCTAAGTACCTTGTCCCTTCTTTCCTTTAATGTAAACTTTTGAGCGGTGAAGCAGTCACTACTTCTATGCGTGGGCTTATCGCAGAATAAGCAATATAACTCAGCCCTGTTACGTCTATCATAGCCTCTTCGGGCATCTGTTTTAGTTTGAGTTGTTAATGCAGCTGCAGTCGGGACAAGAGGCGCCGAATTTATTTTACGATCGGATTCGGTTTTATTTATTTTATCTACTTTGGTTTTATCCATTGAGCAAAAACCCTTAGCTATTCGAATCCGTTCACTGCCTATTACTTCATTCCGAAGAAACTGCATGAGTAGTTCAAGGTCATTATTCATATTTCCTGATCGGGAAGTTGAATTCCTCTCTCTCTCCCATGCAATCAAAATATTTTCAGGAATAGAAGCTTCAACTAGTGGGTAAAGCATGCATGCGTATTTCTCTTTAGTTACACCCAAATTTTCTAAACAGCGCAAATGCGCATCCAATTGATCTACTAAGTTAATGAAAGGCATATTCTGCGATTGATTTAAAATAAGTTTTAACAGTTCGCGTACATACAATTCAATTAACATTTTATCATCAGCAAAACGTGCTTTTAAATTTTTAATTACAGATTTATATTCATTTTTAGAAACTTGATACGATTGAACAAAATCGAAAGCCTTACCCTCGGTTGTCTGCATCAGATAGGCAAATTTAATGTCGTCCTCCAATTTAGGATCATCATCAATTTTTTGGAACATGGTCCAAAAAGAAAACCAATTCTTGGGATTACCGTCAAAAGTTGAAAGTTCCAGTTTAGGCAAATTAATGGAGATTCGATCGGTGGAATCCTTCGGTTTATTTCGATTTGCAGAGCTTTGTAGGAACTCCTCAAAGCAAAGTTTCGCAGAAGTAAAATCATCACGGTAGTTTTCACACCTTTCAAATTCAGCCTCTATGATCTCGGCAGAAGAGGAAGCCTTACCTTTGGCTGTTTCTTCGGTAGTTGAAGAAAGATATTGTATGACTTTCTCATCATTTTCAAACAGCGTCCCAGATTTTTCTTCCAGTATAGAAAATGCGAGGGATGCCTCCTTAACATTGTTAGCTGCGATACATGTATCCAACTCTTTAATCGTTTTTGTTACAGCAGTCCGCAAAACTTTGCATTGAATCAAACAGCTGTCATCCATAATTCCTTTTCGGAAATTCCAATTTGAGCGGGTAAATATTGCTCGAAATTCACTTGCAGCGCCAAATACTGCGCGAATTTAACGTTGGGCGCCAGATGTTGTAGCACGAGATAAAATATGGCTATTGGTTTGACATAATAAGTCAGTGCGAGCCTCTGGTTTCTTTAAAGTGTTTTATTCAACAGCAACAACATGACTAGAGAAAAAGTTAGAAGTACAGTATGAAGAAATGGAATCACATGACCTAACACAGCGCCATCTATAGGAAATGAATGTTAGTTAGCTTAAGTGGAAGGAAGAAGATGCAACAATAGATGTATTTCAATTATCTAAAACAGAGATCTACAAACTTTCCATCCTTAGGGTCATACTGTTTATTTCATTAAATTCCAAGTGCTGAAACTTTTAATTTTTCTACCATTATCTACAATTTTTAGTTTAGTTGCTATGTAGGCACTTTGAGTGAACATATGCTTGACAAATTCTCTGATTCAATTACTATTGTGTTTATTGATACTACCACGATACTTAACAACATATTGTGGTCAAAAGCTGAAATATATAAAATACTTATTTCAGCTAACAGACAGTGATTGTAGTGGTTACAAAAATGCAGTAACAATTAAACATTAGGGAGTAACCAATGAGGTTATTCATTGGTTCTAGCGTATTCTACTCACTTTGAGATCACATATGTCTGGAGGGCAATGATAAGGCTAATGCAGCTGCTAAATCTGCATCGGCTGTATATCATCCATCTGTCTCTCTTATTGATGCAAGAAAGGTTGTTAAAAAATTTGTTTTTTCTTTATGGCAGAAGCCATATTTCCATACATCATCCCCTCATTAGTTTTACAGTTACGAAGTGCCAATATTCGTTTAACTCTCCTTCATATCTCACACGCACGTTTCACACATAGATATTTGTTTTTAAATGGATTGAATCCTTGGTGTGATTTTATTACATTACATTTGATTTAAATCTTATTTTTTGCATTTTATTATTTATAGTAATTTTAGTTAAAATTCATACAAATATTTTTGTTTTTTAATTTTTTTAACGTTGAGTTTGGGTTTTGAATTTTTAAATTTTAATTTCTTGGCACAGCTTATCATTTTTAGACCTTGCGCCATAAAACCCAACCTACCGACCAATGTAAACCCTTAACATTTTGTGATTTTACTTGTGTTCCTTGACTTTCTTTGAAACTCACTAGAATAATATATTTCCTATAATATATATAACAATCATTGCAGCTTCTTTTTGTGATCATACTAGTTGTGGCTGTAGTTAACTAGAACACTCTTCAAATGATTGTGTAGTTTCTAAGTTCTACAAATTCGTAAGAGTTATAGTGGACTTAGTGTGATAAAAGACTGAATTTTTTGACATAGTGACAACTTCAAACTATTTGTTACCTGCAGATTGTTGGTTATCAATGTGCAGAAAATTGTGCAAATAATGATGTCAGTTTAAATAAATTTAAATAATATGGTTTTCGATTTAGAACCTTTCAAAATATGAAATTTCAAATATGCAAGGAAGAATTACTTGCCATTTTTGTTTATCTCTTCTTAATTTGTGAAAAAGCGTGCTGTTTTAAGCAAATTTCAGTAATTGTGAACTTCTATAGAATTGGATAGTATTCCATTTAAAAAAAAATTTTTTCTTCCAATATGTACTCGGCAAATTGCATAATTTGAAGGGAATTCAGCATTTTGAATGCTGGTTCTACTTAAATTAATGGTCATCAAAATGAGAGAGGGGGGGGGGGAACACATAAATAAATGTTTACCAGTAAATTCTGTATTGAATATTTTTGATTTCATTTATAAACTGATACAAAAAAGTTCTGATTTTATACATTTGTAACTTAAATTTATAATAGCAAAAGCCTTGCATTACTTTCATGTCACACTATGTTACTTTTTTTAAAATTTTGCTATGATACAAATAATATTTTAAAAACTATTACTGAGCACCATAAAATTGTTAACATGTAGCTGAATGAGAAAAAAAATGTCTTCATGAAATCAATCATGGCTTATGTCCATACTTTAAAAATGAATTGAAAAAAAATCTAATAAACAGTGGTTATTTCCTTTGATAAAATAGTTAATTTACAAATGAAAAAGCAGGTATATATGTATGCCAGGCATTGGTCAGAAGAGAAAAATAAAACTTTATTTTGTTATATAACTAGCTTATTTTAGGTAAGGTTTCGGCTGATACTGTCACATTAAAAGAATTAATAATATATAAAGAATAAATTGTAAATAAGTATAATAATACAGGTTGAATATAAAATGCATTTTAGTAAGTTGTTAACTTAATCAAAAAGGGTCAAAATGTTTAAAAGCAATTGAAGTGATCTTGTCAAAGTAGAAACTAATCATAAAATGTTGAAAAAGGATTTTGAAGCTTGTATTATGTGCATAATAGTTTTCAGAAATTATTAAGAATTGGATTTAAATATAGATGCACTAGCTGCAGATTTATTTGCTTTTTATGAAGCAATCCAACACATTAGGATGATTTAAAAGTATCTATCCAAATGTAATATTAGATAATGTAATAGTAATACTACAGATACTTTAGACCAGAATGAATTTGAGAATAGTTTCCTGATTTAAAGGAATACTTTTGTTAATTTTTTGCTCCAGCAGCAAAATTTCACTTTGTAATTAACTAGTTTTTATTGATCATTATAGAAGAGCTGAATGGTTAGCGCTCTGACCTTCAATTTACGGTTTATTGGTTAGAATCCTACCTCAGACATGTTCTAGGTAGGTTCAAAATACCCTTTAAACAGTCTAACTAGTTCTTATAAACTTAAAATGACCATTGAGTAACAAATACCAAACCACTATAAGAGAATTCAAAATGTTCTTATGAATTGATCTTGTTATGTAAGTTTTGTTTTTACGTAAGTTCAAGTAATACTTGACTCTAGTTTCAGAACAAGTTTCCAGTGTTTTATAGATAACTGTGAACTTTTTCAAACAGTAATATCCATGTTTATAAAAGATAATCTTATTTTTTAGAATAAAGCAAAAAGTTAAAGATTCTAAATATCTATGATACATCAAATCTTCAAGAATTAGAATTAGCATGTTATCTCAGGATCTCAGGTTTCTTTTGGAAAGTAATCTTGATAAGAATAAAAAAAGTTGGGGTTTTTTTTTTTTTTTTTTTTTTTTTTTTTTTTTTTTTTTTTTTGCAAGCATAAAAGAGTGGTTAGTTGTTTATGTCAATTATTTTAGAGAAAATCTATGCTGCAAGGTTAAATTGAAGGATTTTTCAAATTATTCAAGAAAAATGTTAAGTTGATATGTTGGATTAGTGGAATGAAAAGAAAATGCAATACCTTATACTCATGCATAAATGTTTGTTTCCTGATAATATAATTGATTTCTTATTCAAAATTAATGGCACCTGTTGAAAAAAATGGCTGAAAAGTTATGAAATTAAAATTACGATGTTGATATATATTTTAGGAGGAATGTTTTGAAAGTAAATTTTAGATGGAAATTTAAATATTATATTTAAATTTTCTATCTTTTTTTATTTTTGAAAATATTACTTATTATATTTTGCCATTAGCTGTGCTGTGTAAAATTGCAGATCCTGAGTGGCTTTTCAGTGAATAATACTGTTGTGACTAAAGGCAAATTAAAGCTTTAGAATTTTACTATAAAAAAATAAGAATTGTAAATTCAGCCATTCATAATTTTGGTTGAAATGTATTTAATTTTCTTGTGATTAAAGGTTTCTTAGATGTAGTTGTGGATGCACTTAAAAAATTTAAAGTAGAAATAGAAAATTTTAATTCAGTGGGATTTAAAAAAGGAAAAAAGAAGCAAAGTGTAAGAAGGAAAAAAAAGAAAATTAGAAATTTTTTTAAACTTGATTTACTCCTCAGAGAGTTTACTTTCTTTAAGTAAATACAAGTGTCACAATCCGGAGGTACCCCAGCGATCTGTCTTTTTTCTTTTCGTCTCCTATTCTTCTTTGCTTTTTCTTTTTCTTCTCCCTCATTGTGGTTGCCTTTTAAAAGATAAAGATTGAGGGATCCTCTTGAGTAGCTATCACCACCCTGTTGCTATTAGCTTCTCCTGGGCACTAAATCACCCGTGTGTTTGCCTTGCGTGGAAACCAGTGTCCCGGTAATTGAAGCTCACAGAGACCAACACATTACTTTGGGCTCTGCTTCAGGTAAACAGGAGGTGTGTTGTGGTCCTCAACTCATCAATCGGCTTAAATAGATCAAGCGATCGTATATCTGCTGAGTGACTCGATAAGGGTGGAGGCCACTTCAGAGGTATATTGAAAGAATATAGGACCTGGTGCAGTTATCTTGCATCCCCGTGTTGGGCTCCATGGTGGGTGGTGCTGTCGGGCCCTGAGTTAATCCAACCTTTTTATGGAATGCACTTCTAATTCTTTAACTATATTGAGCAGCAAATGATATGTGAGCAGAAATATTTTGTCATTCAAAGAACAGAGGGCAATTTTGATAATATTTCTCCTTACTTAATTAAAGTCTTATTGCTGCAGTTGGATATGTCAAAAATGTTTGCAAGATGAAATCTGGTGATGTTTTGATCAAAGTTTTATCAATTAAACAGGCCAAAACCATTCTAAAAACAAGTTGTCATAAAAGTAATGAAATCTTGTAGTACCCAAACAGAGACTTAAGTCTTCCGATTTCAAAATTATCCTCAAATATTTTTAATACAAATGTCTTACCTATTCTAAAACATATTTTTCCAAAGTTTTCGCAAAATCAAAATACTGAAGATCCCAAAAATTGAAATATGCAAGAGAAGGGCTCATAAGTCATCTTTTATAAGTAAAAGAACTATAGCTTCTTCTAAAAAAGGTACGGTGAATGTAGATCCTTCAGATGATGAAACGCTACAAAGTGAAGATTCGTGTTATGGTATAATAGTATTATATGGGTGTCATAATATACTGCAGTTATAATATTTAATGTATTATTTTTATATATTACACATTATGTATTGTGTCATAAACTGCTTTCATGTAAATAATATATGCAAATTATTTAAATTTCTTTTTGATTATGTTCTAGTTTTTAGAAATATAAAGTACACTAGAATATTTCTCAATATATTAAAGATTAGTTAAAAAACTATTTGCCTTTTCTTTCAGTATGTCTGTCCCTCCAACTTCTTCCATGTAGTTAATTTCAATGAAAACAGCAAAACTGAATCTTTTTTGCTCTTCAGTGTTTGCTGCTGATATCTTAAACAATGTTAAGAGTTATTATTTTTAATTTGCAAAAACTATATACAATATTGTGAAATTTTTAAATTGTTACATATATATTTTTAATAAAAGAATGTGCACAGATTAAAAATGGCATTATACATTCTTGTTATCAAATTTTTCTCATGCCATGTTCCTGCAAATTATTTTGCTGTTCGGAATAACTAAAAAAATGTGCATGTGAATTTTTTTTCTTTTATTTTCAAGTAAATCTATATTAATTTCCATTTACTGTCGTTAATCACAATTTTATTTCTTAATTTTCATTATATTTTTTGAGTAATTTGACTTATAAATTTAGAAACATTTTACATTATTGTGTTTTAGTATATTAAACGAATTTTGCTAAAAAAGTTATTTTTTTAATATATATATATATATATATATATATATATATATATATATATATATAGATAGATAGATAGATAGATAGATAGATAGATAGATAGATAGATAGATAGATAGATAGATAGATTTTATTTAATTTTGTTTTTTGTTTTCATTCACTTAAATTTGTCATTACCCACCAAAGACTTAAAAGAAAACCCAACCCAATAAAACTTTATTATCTCTAGTTAATCTATGTAACACAGTGTTTTTGATATTTTCTCTCTTATTTCAAACTTAATCTTAAAAGTTATATTATTATGTGTGAATCAATGTATAAGATAGTATGTAAGCAAATTTCTATTGTGTATTCATCATTAAGTATGTTTTCTAAAGTATGAAAAGCAAAAAATATAAATCTATAAAGAATTCATTCTTTTCTTACTGTAACTTGTGTTCCAATTTTAAAGAGTTAAGATTTCTCTGGGAAAATGGTAACAGTAATTAAACTATATAATTGATATAAATACAAATTGCGAAACATTTGCTCGATTTGCAACAAAATTCATTGACTAAGAATATCACTTAAAATATTTTTACAACCTTTAAATTTAGTATAACTGCAATTTTTACTTTGCATACAATATATACTTGATTGCAAATCTGTTGGATGTTCATTATTAATTTATTTAAATATCTCCTAAAAATTCTGCTTATTTTCCCTCAAGATTTTGAATATATTTTAAAATATTAATAAGTGAGTATCTAGAATTTTCAATTTATTTTTTCAGAAAACTAAGTAAAATTTCTTTTTTGCTTACACAACATTTGTAACATAAAAAATAAAATCTTATAATTTGTTGAAGTGACAATAATTACACTTTTTTTTATTTCAGTAAAACCTGACTATTTTTCAAATTCCCCTGTCATTTAAAAATTGAGAATCTCCGTTTTTATCTTTTTTGACAAGTCTTACTAATGATTGAAGTGTAATTAGTTTTATTTAAAATGAATAATCTGAAACTTTTTGTGTGTATTTTTAAACAAAATTTGTAATATGTTGCATTAAAATCAACAAATTATTTTATCTGGAAATCCATGTAGAATAATCAAAACATCTCATTATTATTTCAAAAGTATATGGTAATTCAAAATTATTATTAATTACATGATTATAGAATAAATAAAAAGTATATGAATGTTTAGTGTGATTATTATTGTGACATTTATTTCAGGTGAGAGCAGTGAAGACAAACCTACACAAGAGAAAAATGAAGTAAATTTTTTTCTATTGAATTTACTTAAGTTATAAATTTTGAAAATTTTATGAGATAACTTTGCAATATTTATTTATCAGAAATGAGTATAAATTGTTGTATTGGAACAACTTGATTTTTGCTTAATTCTTATAGCATATTTAATTCTGAGACATGCAATAGAAAAGAATTTTAGACAAAATTTGTTGTTTACATGTGTCTCACATTTTTTGTCTTAGAAATAAATTTCTGTCTTTTAAAAAGTTTTTAAAAGGATTTATAAATTACAATGTCCAAATTTTTGGTTATTGTTTCACAGAAAATTGAGAAGTTTCTAGATTTTTCTCACAAATAGTAATGAACAAATAATTCACCTCAAGCATCTTCTTGAGTATAATGTAATTTTCAACTTATTTGATAACTGCAACATAATATTAGTTCATTTTTCTAGTATTATATTTTAATTTTTCATCCATTTCATAAAAGAATCCCGTATTTCTGTTCTTAGAGACAAGGTGTGTTAAATGTGTCCAAATTGTTTTGACAAATTTTTCTGTGTTAGAAAGTAAAATCATAATTTTGAATAATTAATAAAATCCACATCAGTTAGTTTTCTTGTTTTAGATATAGTGATCTACATTACTTTTTTAATGCTTCTATTGTTCGAAATTATCAAATGGATTTATTTACATTCCATATGCTAATGAAGTTAGTTAAGGTTTGATTCATGTAAACAGGATTTCAATGCCATGCAGATCTTATTTTTATAGTGCCGTGAATTTTGTAATATTGTTGGCCTGCATCTTTTTCTAGACTTAAAAACTGAAGCATTGATACTTTGAAGAATGATGCCTTAATTCACGAAAATCTTTTAAAAAGTATTTTTTAATTGCTAATATAATTTCTTATAATGGTGACTACTACTCTCTCATATCTCTGAGCTTTTAAGTTTGTAGCAATAATTATTATTAAGCTTGTATATTTCTAATGGATGCCATTATTCCTCTTGACATGTTTCACTTTAACTGTTCGATTTTTACCATTTCTATTTTCTGCATTCAAAAATTTATAATTTTGTTAAATTTCCATACATAATATATTTGATGTTTGCAAACAAATTTGTAACTTTAATTTATGGTAAATGTGTAATCTTTCTTTTTGAGATCAATGTTGTTTCGTATAAGTAGTTCAAACAGATAATGCTTGTGAATGTAAAAATTTTATAAAGTGCATTAGTATTAATAAAGTGATAATTTCTGTATTGAAATTATTTCTTTCTTTTCTAGCTTCTTTTACTTATTTTATCAGGTATTCTTTGGGTAATTATGGAAAATTATTTCAAACAAAAAACTTTTACAGTGAGTAATTGACAGTCAAAATATGTGTATTATGAAAGGTATAGAATATAAAAAATTGGAAGCTCTAAATTTATTGTCTATGCAATACAATTCAAGAAATGAAATATACTTGCGGTATCTATGCTAATATTGATAATCGAAGTATAATACTGCTGTTTAAATAAACTCATATAAACTAAGATTTTTGAATAAAACTTATTCAAACTTTCATTTCAAAAATAGCTCCATTTTTCTTCAAAATTTAAACAGCACCATTAGCTGGCAATAATTTTTATATGATGAGAGTTTTGTGAAATCAATCATTGATTGCAACTGTGAAACAAGCATAAAACAGTTGTTACTCTGTAATGTTGAAATATGCTTGCCTTGGTAAAATATTGTTTTCATTCTTGGCTCTCATTGAGTACATGTTACCTTTTAATAAAGCTTTTAATTTGATTATAGAAAATGTATAAATTCTGGTCTTTGTAATTAGGGTGAAGGAAAATATTAAACTTTTGAACAGAAAATATATAAACTTATCATGATAATTAATGTGTTAGGAAAATATCTTTACTTTTAACTATTTATACAATATTTTCAATTGCTACAGTATTTTCTATGTTTATATACTAAACTTTAAATTACAATTTTTTGTACTCTAATTTGTTCTTTTGTAAATTTAAAGGTAAGTTACTCAAAGAGATACTCATATAGTACATTGTGACCAGAAGTTAATTATATTATACTTTGAAAAAGAAATAATCACTAAAATAAATTATTTGTTTCAAGAAAACATCTGACAAAAATTTCCTATTTCCTCCAATATTAAGTCAAATGTCCTAAATGTTAAGCATTTCCTCAGAAAAAGTTTGTCAGTTAAATATTTTACAAATTTATTTAATATTTTAAAGTTAATTTTAAATGAAACTTATAACTCCATCCTTAGTTGTATTTATTATTTTCAATCAAACATCTTAGATCATGGTAATATTTTCAAGAGCAATTCATTTTACATATTACATAATTTGAAACATTTCTTAACTTTTTTCATTGGTGTTGTTGATAAACTAGTTTAGTTTATTTGAGAACTGGTTGTGTGAACTACGAAATTTGCATCAGAATCTTCAATCAAAAAGTGAGCTCTTAAAACTTTTAATGTGAACTTTATATTTTTGCCACATTGCAATAAACTCATTACAATATAGCAAAAATTTATTTCATTTGTCAAAAAGATGCTAGAAGAATCAATCATACAAAAAATGACTAAATAATAAAATGACTAAAGTGGCTGAAAAGTTAATTTGGGAAGTATCATAGCAAGTAAATATAAATTTATTAAAAGTTAAATAATATAAATTTTTGTGATTTTTTATGATATATTTCTAATATTTTTGTTCTATTTTTCAGGATAGTATTTTAGACTTGTCATCATGTTTAGTGGACAAATTAACATTTTTGCTATCAAATCATTCATCATTATCATCTTTAAGTGTTCTTCTAGCTCAACTTCAGGTACCATTACAATATATTCTAAAAACAAACTAATATTAAAGGAATTTAGCTATTTTTTACTTTGCTTTATAAAGCATTTTAATTATTTCTGGCCTTACCTTATATTATTTCTGTTAAATTTAAAATTTTGAAAGGATACTTTAATAATGAAAATACACTATAAAATTTTCATTAATGCTATGTGTTTAATTTTAGTTTTTAAATTTTAGTTTTTGTTCTCCTTAGACACGTCTTGTTGATTGGCAAGCTGCTGCCTTGGAGACTAAATATTTTGTTGCTCGCCTTCAAGAAGTTAATCAATATGTCTGTCAATATGAAATGGGCATTGTTTCTGGAGATTGGATATGTCAGTGGGACAGGTACACATTATTCATGTTTGCTTGTAATGGTTATGATTTGTGAAAATTTTTAATAAACATCGTGAACCTGGTTTGTTTACAAGTACATTAAATTGCTTAAATTATGCATATACTTCATCTTAGTTGCATTTAATAATACTAAACTGAGACAATTTGGAGACAAATTGTTATCACATTTGTTTCTCTCTTGCCTTCTGAAATTCATAGACAAACTGTCTATGAATTTTGCTTAGATAACTGCTATCTGGAGCAAACTGAATCCTATTATTTGAAGATACTTTAAAGTCCTGACCACAAGAAAAACTAGGTGAGTAAATCTGTTATATATTTATATATGAAATATATGCTTATATTTAACTTTTATGTTCACATATATAGTGGTTTTAATTCAATAGTTAATTTTTCTTTCGCACATGAAAAATTGTATGAATCACAGGTTATAATAAGCATTAAATGTTGATCTGTTATTATTAATTTATAATTTGATAAATATATTATTTAATAATACTAAAAGTAAAATATACTAAACAATGTAAAGAAATGTCTTAAACAATTCACATAGTATTTCAAGTGATAAATCTCTTTTTGCAATGTAAGCAAAGTAATGTGACTATCATAGAGAAATAACTGCAGTATCTTTACCAGCAGAAGTGTTAAAATATTTCAAAGTTTCTAAAAGTAACATTTAGAACATATGCGATAGATTTGAAACCTATTTTTAACTATTGTTTTATTGGTAATGATAGTGCTTTTTAAAAAGTATACCTTGAGTAATTAACATGTGTTATATTATGATATGTAAGAAAGTCTTAATTCATAAAGGGAGATTGTTTAAAATTTGATTATAATATGTTAATCTGAATTTTTATGGTTTAAAATGGGATATATAATTTATAAATGCCATTTAAAAAAAATATTTGCCTTTTTTTACAAATATTTTATGTACTTAAGCTTATTATAAAAGCATTCTTCATCAAAATCAAAGAATTTGTTATTGAAATTGTTTTTCTAATATAATGAGTCTGTTGGTTGCCATGGTCAAATTTTATGGAAAAATAAATATTTCATTTCTAAGTATATTATGGGCTTTAAAAACTTGTATAATGGTACCTGAATTTATCTACTTTCTATTTCCTTAAACTAGGATTTTCTTCAAGCATCTGCTTTTATGAAAACAATTTTTTGGTCTTTTAAATTGTAACAGTACACAAACACTGCAATTCTAATATCATTTCCAAGCCACAACCTTTTTAGATCCCAGAAGACTGGTTCAGGTTTGGGTGATTTATCATTCTGTTTGATCCTTGTATATATAGTTCGTTTGTTTCATCAGTATGTGTAACTGTTGCCTACTAAGTATGAAGTCTATTTTATCAGTTAAATATTTAATAACTTCCTCATTTGTACCAGTTATTGATTTCAATGTGGTGTATAAAAGCCTCTTATGATTAGATTTAAAATAAAAATGAAGGCTCATTTTAAAATAACCTTTAATTAAACTTTTTAATAATGGTCTCAACAGTTAAATGCTTACTACTGTAAATAGTGATTTGTCATCTTCAAATAATTTATATAATCTTTGTATGATTTTCATTAAAGCAATGAATTTAAGGTTCTGGAATTTTCTTAGTTTTTTAATCATCACTAATAAAAATCAGTATCTGTGTAATGAATTTAATATCTTATTATAACATCATTCTTGCTAGATTAGCTTGAAAAAAAGGTAATTGATGATTTTGTGTTGTACAAATAGTTTTGAATACACAAATATTTCCATGATTGCCTAAATTACTTGTTCATTTAGCTCTACAACAGATAATTTTAAAATATATATTTTTGGTTTTTCTATGTTTGTTAAGTGTGTTCTAAATTGTGTGTGAAATTTAAACTGTTAAATATATAAATAATATGCACTGAAATCCAATTTTTTTATTTTATAGTACCTTTCTTTCCTAAATTAATAGGAAATCTGAAAATATGAATCCTTATCTTATAAAAACATCAAATTATATATTTACAGTTATTATATATTAATTATATATATTTATTAATTATATATATATGATTATATATTAATTATATATAAACAATAAAACAGAACATTTCTAAATTAATTTAATCTGTACTTTCAAACATGAATTATAAAAGTTATCTGAAACATCCTAGTTCATCTAAGCTTTCTGAATACTAAGTATTATCTTTTCAATTTAATTAGTAACTTTTCTTCTGAATTATGCAAATATGCAGAAGATATAATTAATATTGGTTTAGAATGTATCAGTTCCACAATTTAGTCAATGTGTACTATTTTTGATGTAAGAAGTAATTTAGGAAGCTTATATTGCTATCAATACTTGAGTTTAAATTATTACCTTTTATAAAACAATGAGCCAATTTTTTTAATGGACTCAATGGTCTTCAGGGATGAGAATAATATTTGTCAATTTTTACATTCAATAAATTAAGAAAGTGCTTTTAGTGCTATTAGTTATAGTGTAAATTAATAAAGTTCATTCGAATTTAAAATAATATTAATGCAATTGATTAATTTCATTTCTTTCCTATGAAAGTTGCTAATGAAATGAAGATCTTTTGTTACCATAGTTTTTGTGTTATCAAAAAATTCTTATCGATTGCTGTTAAAATATCATTTTTATTTTCCCACTAAACCGTAGCTTGTCCATATTTGGACCTTGCGCCATTAAAATCAACCAACCCACTAAACCGCACATTTTTCAGCAAAATTTTTAAAATTAAAGTGAACAATAAATGCTAATAAAACAAATAATTAGTTTTGTTAAAAGAATGAAAAACAATTCTGTTTACTAAACAATTGTGAAATTGGGATGGTAAACTATAAAATTTTATAACACCAAAATGTTTAAGTTAATATCAATTATGTATAGTCATAGTCAATACGTATAATTATCTATAAAAAGAAGTGACTATTTTTGCCTTTCCTAATTTCAAATTGAAAGTTAAAATTAAAAAAGTTATGATATTTCAATTTAACTCTCTAGCTTTTATAACATAAATAATTGAAAAATATTGCTTTCAGTTGTGCTATCACAAGATAAAGATTTCTGAAAAATAAAATTAGTTATCTTGCATAATTATAACTAGTGACATTAATAAGAAATAAATGGTATATAAATTCATTACAAAAATTTACTCTTGTGTTTTTTAAGTAAATATGATTTTTTTTATCAAAGATGCGCTCATTATGTTCTATTTAAATATGAGCACACATGTTAGCCCTTAAAGGCCTAATCATTTTTAAAATACAATATTAAAGAACCTTTTTTTTTTCTTGAAAGTCTTCCATATTCTTTATAAATGTATACCAATATTTTTTACTTTCTAATGATTGTAATTTCCACATTCCTGAGTTTTTTCTTTTTTTTTATTGTTCTCAAAGTTTTAGATATGGTGCATGTTCTTTCACATTCAGATTTATGTTAACTTTTTAAGCTTTGGAGTAAAATGATGCAATGGATGTCATACAGAGAGGAAATAAAATGGCTTGAAACTATACTTAAGTTCAAGCGATGTTTAGAGATGTTTCAACTGATAAAGAAAGCATGAAAAAAATAATTTATGTGAAAAAAGGAAGACATTTTATTTCAAAACTTCTTAATTTGCAAACATAGCACTATGTAGATTAAAATTATATAAAAATATGAAAAATATATGTTCAATATTTGATTCATGGCAACTGTTGAATGACAATAGTAGTCTCAGTGAATAAGGTGCTTTACATAAATAAAGACAGAGACTGCAGAAAATGTTTAGAAACTATGTGATGCCAAAAAACTTTATACTAAATTTCGTGGCACAATATCCCATATGAGGGCCTTGGCTTACAGTGCCCATAACAGTTTTCATGATTCGAGAGTTCTGGAGGGTGAAGCATATGTCTCAGTTTGGTGGTCATTCTAATTTGAATCCCCCAGTGTTTAGTTCCCAAGCATGCTTGGTTCTCAGTTTTATCAACCCACTGAATAGAAAAAAGACTGAATCGACTTTGCTCAGTTTGAGAATTGAATCTCAGAGTGTGAAGTGCTGCCACTATGCCACCAAACTTAAATTTCCCAACAACAGAAGTTCTATCATTTATTCTTCTTTTGTTCTTTAGAAAACTTTACCAATTGTCACATGTTAATGTGAAAAATCTTCGCTATGAATTGAACTTATCTTGATGTTTTGAATCAAACTAAAAATCAAAGAATTAGTGAAAAGTTTTTGGGGAACTTGCTTTGGAAAACTTAAAAGAATACATTTAGAACAGAAGCTTGCTGCAACCACTTCCTAAAATTGGGTGGAATTAGCAGGTCATTGTTCATTGCACAAGATACCGAGAAAGTTTAAAAAAATCTGAATAAAGGAAAATGTCATTTTCCAAATCAAAGAGACATCTTCAGTATGTTGTGCTAAGTGCAATAAAAATCTGTAGTTTACATACCTCAGGTTTTGAAAAATATGTGAGTAAGTTGTTAGCATTTTTTGTTATTAATTATTTATTTTTAATGCTCATATGGTATCATTCTTTAATAGAAACAGCTGACTTGGCTGCATAGACCTTCCATGTGTCCTCAGTATGAAATTTTAACATGCCTTCACCTTCTCCATGATTTAATAATAAAGTCGAATTATGTTTATATTGAAACTATCTTGCAAAAAATTCTTAAATGAAATTTGTGATTAAATAGACAATGATTTTGGTATTATTGAATTTATTGTGTACAGGCAACCCTCATATAATACGGTAGTTAGGTTCCTAGAAAATGCTGTGTTGTGTGAAACCGTGTGGTATGAGACCCAGAGCTAGTACAAAAAGGGGGTTACGTTCTAAAAAGTTATTAAAAACAAATATTTTTTTATTTCGACATATATTTATATATAAGCAACTTAATTTTTATTAAATAATAAATGTATATACAACACAAAGTAAGAAAAAAAATATTTTAATATAACGCAACCCTAATTTAATGAATTTAATTGTCGTCACTGCTCAGTATAATCAACCATGAACGTTTTTTGGGTAGAACGATATCGTCTTCACTCTCAGAACTTTTTACTCTATTTAAAGTTTTTGCATGTTTTCTCCTCTTAAAAAAATCTTTAATCGAACTTTCCTTGCTGGTTCTTACTAGGAATTTTTTACTTTTTTCCGTGGAAGGGTCTGTATTCAAGAAAAAAGACTCAAGATTTTCCTCTAAGCATAGGCCTTCTTGTAATTTTTTTAATGTTAAATTCTTTACTGCACAATCTTCATCTGAGCTAGCATCCTAAAAATCAATTTGATTTGCATCCAGGAATGCCATTTTGATCAAATCCTAATAAATCTTGAATGTCTTCAGTATCCATATCCACAAAACCTTCACCTCCGATTAACTTAGCGACTTCTAATATGGCACCAATTTTGTTTTCTGATGTTTCACGCATGTTTTCTGTTTCAACTGAAAAAGGCTATATCTTCTTCCAACATGCATTTAAGGTTGATGATTTTATTTCCTTCAACGACAAAGATATGATTTCGATACAGTGCTTGATTGAAAATTTCTTCCAAGCTTTCAGTACGCTAATTGATTCCAGATCCATTGCCTCTAAAATCCACTGTAAGGATCTTCTTATATAATACGTTTTAAAGGTATAAATAAATAAATTTCCTGTTACCCAAACTCTTGGATTTGCTTTCCAGTATACCGGCAAGGTGTTTTTATTTACGTCTTTCAGTGCACGAGGATTCAAAGATCTATAAACTAACAAGGGTTTTGTCATGAAGTCATCCAATGCATTACTACACAAAAGGATTGCTTGACGATCTTTGGACACCTTGAATCTAGGTGCAGTTTTTTCTTTTTTTGAGATAAAGGTTTTACTAGGTATTTTATTCCACCAAAGCCCAATTTTATCAGCATTGAAAACCTGATCCACCGTGTATTCTTGCTCAGCTATAATGTTTTGAATTTTCTTTGGATACATCCTAGCAGCTTCATGATCAGCAGACACAGTCTCTCCTTGAATTCTTATGCTATGAATTGCAAAACTCTTTTTGAATTTTTCAAACCCACCTTTACTCGCTATAAATTCTGGGTTGGCAGTGCATTCTCCTTGTTCTTGTGAATTGTGAATTAGATGGTTGTGAATTTTTAGTCCTTTTTGTTTTATGATATTGCCATGTAATGGAATTCTTTTTTGACAACAATCATCAATCCAAATGCTGAGTGCCTTTTCCATTTTTTTCAATTATTGGCGCTCTTGGGCTGGCTGAACGTTTGAAGATCCTGCGGCAACTGCACTTCTGATTTCTTTTTCATTATTCTTGATGGTCCTGACTGTTGCTTCATTCAAATTAAGGCTTTTCAGAATGTGGTATGCTTTTTCTCCTTTCAATAAACGATCCAAGATTTGTATCTTTGCTTCTAAAGAAATAATTTCCTCTTGAATGGTGTTTTAACTTTATCTGACATTGCTTGGGGCTGAAATTTAATGTCTTAAAGATGAAAAAATTATTCTTTAGCACACCGAGGCTAGACGTAGACAAACGACTAGCAGCGTGAGACACAATTGTTTTCTGGTCACGGCGATGAAAGTAAATAACGTAGGTAAAACCACACAGAAAACTGACTGAATGACTCCTCGTGGAAAACACCCATACATCTTAAACTAGAACTATTGTAGGCATTGCCTAATTATTAAGCAGCAATGGGATGTTCCCACCCTGACTGGGTATACCCCAATGTCCTATGGTGGCACAGGGCCTGATAAGAGGAGCAACCGTCTCCCCCTTCCCACAATTTGGAAGTGACATTGTACACCGGACTCGCTAAGCCTCGTCGGCCACTTGATCCGGTCATAAATTAGCCTTGGGCCAATACCGCGTGGAAAATCTTATAACTAAACAATCCCCGTTGATGATCATCTCAAGTGTCGGTTCATGTCTTGGGATACCTAATATGCGGCAGGTCTATCGCCTCGTGCGTGCCTATATAAAGCTTTGGCTACAAATACGGTTAAGGACCTACATACATTTCTGTAATGCTGTATCTTTACTACAGCAAGCCTCGCCCCGACTGTAGAAGTACATACAGTATTGTGTATGCAAAGGATTTTCAGTTTTCTCATCACGTTATAGCGAAACCGTGTTATAGGATGCCGTGTTGTAGGAGGGCTTCCGCAATTTACGAATCGTGTTATAAGGTACGGTGTTGTGTCAGGGCTACCTGTACTATTATTGCATGTTTGATTCCTTTCCCAAAATTTGCATTTACTGGAGTGCATAGATTTCATAATAAATTTCACAGATGTGCTTTTTTTTTATTTGTGTATGAGAAGCAAGTTGCAGTTAAAATTAATTCCTCAAGTTGTGTGAAAAAGTATAAAACCAGCTTGTCTCATTCACTGGCATTTATCATTCAGTCTTACTGTAGTAAAGTATATTGGAAAAGATTTTTCAGTTCTTATGAAAAGCTTTTAAAGCATAAAAATTCTTTTTCTTTCTCTCTCTCTCTCTGGAAGACAAATTTTTTAGTTTTTTATTGGCTTTCTTTTGTATTTTTTAAACTGATTCTTGGCTTTTATTTATGCAAGTCTGAGTAATGTGTGAAATATAATGTCAAGTAACATTTTAAGTCACTGGATTATCACAATAAGATTTTGTTGCAACTTAATCTTTTTAGTGGTTATATTTGTTCTTTAACTTTTAAATGAAAGAATGATTTTAATATTATCTAAAAGAAGAAGAGCTCATAGATTTCCAGTTACCTCTTTTGTGATTGAGAGAGGATATATGTTTTCTAAATAGTCATCTAATCTAAAAGATTTTCAAAAAATTAAAAGCAGATTTTCTTAGAAAGGTGAGGTTGAATATTCTATTAGATGTACCTAACCACAGGTTAGCGCAGACATAATGTTCAAGAACTAGTATAAATTTCACTTTAGTTTGTAAAAATTCCAAAAAATTTTCTTTAAAATATAGAATTTTCGAAGAACCAAAAATTGTTATTGTCCATCAAGAGTACATAACTTTTCCTTACTGTAACATTAGTCAGCTGGCTACAACTAGTCAACTTCAATGGAAGTCTTAATCCTAGAACTTTATTTTTACACATTTAAGCAAAGAATTTTTACTTAAAAGCATCTTGTTTTGCCTGAATTCTTGCCTACTTAAATTTATTCTGCTTTTAAAAGTTTTGAGAAAACATACAATCGTTAGAGAATTAATTGAATTATAGTTATTCATACCCATTTATTTAAAATATAAACTCTTTGGAAAAATAAATTAAAGAAGATTGTGTCCTCGTTACTAGCATTTTACTAAAGAAGAAATTATTTTAATGTAAGAATAGAATATATATAAGAGGGGTATATATCAACTTTAATAAAACCAATAGATCCTAGTGATGGACTTTAATATTATGTGTGACAAAATATCTTTCATTTTGTCCTCAAAACATAATTGAAAATTTTAATTTTAATGAAATTAAAATTTTAATTCTGCATCTACTTCATTTGACTTTATCTTGCATTAATAGATAATTAGATTATTAATTATTGCATTAAGAGATTTTATAAGTCAGAGGTTATTTTAACTGGATTTTTAATTTCACAAAAGGGCTGAGCTGTTAGCTGAATGGTTAGTGCTCTTGCTTTTGGTTCAACAGCTTGTGGAGTTGGAATCCACATTAAATCGTAGGTTTCAGCTAGCTATTGCTAAGATTTTCACCTTTTCAGCAATACAATTAACAGAAACAATGGCAACTTACATAGTTGAGAACCCAAGGCTGTGTCATGGTTGCTCTGAAAGTGGGTACGTCTTTTTAATTTAAAAGCAGAGGCTAAGCAAAATACACCCAGATTTGGCCTACCACTCCTAAGAATAATTTCACAGGGAGGAAACTGCAAACGCAACATACTTAATAAGCTCCAGCTGCCATTTGCAAACAAAATGATGAATATTCAATTGGGTTGGGATTTGAACATACTACCTTCCAATAATGACAGCGAATACCCTAATCAACCAACTCATTGCTTATAACTTCATAATAGTTTATAAAAACTATATATATTTTCCTTCTTACAAACAAAGATAAATGGTAAAGTAAAACTCCCAAAAGAAAGGGCATCAATTAAGACTACAAGTTTATTCCTGTATTTTCAAACATTTATATTCATTAATATTTCACTATTTTGTGCACAACTTTTGATGAAAAACATGACTTACTTAGTTTTATTAATACACTAAGAATTTTAATATAGATTGAATTGAAACAAGTCTCAGAGTATTTCATATGTATTGGATCTGACATAGATTTTGATCTCTACCCTAAAAGAACTTACTTATAACAATAATTTTGTTTGAGATTTAGTTTTTAATCTTTGAAAAGAAAATTTGAATTTTGAAATTCAATCATTTTGTAAAAATTTCTTGTCTTGGCCAAACAATCCTTCATTTATTTAATTTCACAATATTCTATCCTTACAATTCATTTAATAGATGATCACATTTTATTGCTCTGATTTTTCAGCAGTGTGTATAGTGTTTCCAGTGTTTATCATCTTATGTATTTCCCAAGATTTCCTGGTGATCTTTTCATTAAATTTTCTATTATTTATTTTTGTATATTAATTTATAATTATGTTTTTTCTCTCACTCTTTCTGTCTTAGAACTATTTCTTGGTGAGACACTAGCTCCTTCACTTTTTGATTTGATTTTATGTTTACAAATTTATAAAATAATAAAGCATCAAAAAATGTTCAACTCCATAGTTGTCACATCATAATGTTCATTCCAAAGAAATAATGAAGAAAATTGAAGGATAAAGGTAAAGACTTCAATGACTGCAAGGAAGAAAACATCTTATTAGAGCAATTATAAAAAATCAAAATTGGAAGATTTTTAAAAAAGCAAATGCAAGTTTCTTCATCTTGCATTTGTTAAAGTAAGATGAGGAATTTTGTATTTCTATTTTTAAATCTTCTATTTTTTCCTTTTTTGTAATCAGAAGCTTTAGCATTATATATATTTTTCTCTGTAATAAGTTTGTATTATTTTTTAACTTTTTTATATTTTAGACAGCATTTGAAAATTTCAATGTAATGAAAGCAGGCAAAAAGATTTATAATAAATATACTGTATAGAATAGCATTGTCTAGTTTTTCAAACACTATTATGTGCTTGAAATAATTGTTCATTTATTATTACAATAATATACTCAAGTTTTGTAAATGAAAAGATAACATAAGTAAAAAATAAAATAATATAAATAAAAAAAACATACCTTTTTTTTAGCAAAAAGAAAGCAACATACCGAGTATCCATTTTTCATATAACTAACACATAGCTACTAAGTGTGTTTTTAAATTAAATTTTATATAATTTAGTGTTTGTTTTTATCACTTACTTAAATCTTCTGATATTTTAATATTCAATTTAGGGTTGCAATGATATGCCTACCAATTTAGTGTAAAGCAGTAACTCCAGTATAAATTTTCAGGTAAATACTTTAATACTGAATATTTATATAATTATATACTTAATATCGAAAGAATTAATCTTTATCTGAAATTAATTGAAAATAAGAATTATAAATTTATGGAAAATAGTCAGTCTATGTTAAAATTCCTATAGTAACATTCTTTGATGCTCTGTGTATAATATTTAAAAATATACATTCTTGTACTTGCAAAATTATTCAAAAAAAAATTTTTTTTTTTTTTAATGTTACTTTTAAGTTATACCTGACTCTTTATGATCAACAATGTATTAAATGTTTCTGTGGAATTTCTATTTTTTAAAAAGTTACTGATTTTATAACTTTTATCAAGAAATGGCTCATTAACGGCCGTATTCACCAACCAGAGTTAAACTAGGTTTCAAGGTAAAAGGCGAGTTAAGTCATGAAACGTTATTCACCACGACAAAAACAACGATTAACTCGCCTATATGTAACCCTAGAATAACCCTACGATTTCGGAGTGTTATCGCAGAGTCAGGAAACAATGGCGGACTTAAGCGATATGTTAGTTGACATTGACGTGCAAGATTGCTAGCCAATCAGAAGCCGTTTTACATGTCTTGTTCGGTTAACTACAAAGTTGTTTTACACGGGAATTTCCCCGCGTCGTGAATAAGAATCAGCGAGTCATGCTAGAGTGGAGTTATATCCGAGATAGGCTACACTCAAGTTAACCCGTGTTTGTGAATACGGCCGTAAGAGTTAGCATACTATATTTTATAAATTTTTTGTGATTTAAAAGATTCTTAATTAGTAAATTATGACTTAAATAGATTTTTATTTAGTTTTATATTTACTATAATGTTTTAATGTAAAAAAATTAACGGAGACTGTTGGCACTGAATGGTTATGGAAAATTATAACCTATTTACCATGAGAAACATCTTTTAAGCAGACAAAACTCTTAACTTTATTTTAAAAAAGTTTAAGTCAAATTGACTGCAGAAATTAAAATTCCATTAGATATCATCTTCAGAAACCAAATCAAGAATTACTACTGAAATATATGAATGCAAAATATTTTTGTTTCAAATAATGTCAGTTGAGAAAAATTTGTTGAATGATACATTTAAATAAGTGAAAATTTTGTCCATTATATCTGGTTCACTCTTCATAAAAGAAAGTTGATGTTAGGCTAGCATCTTCAAACCATACTAAGTTTTGTGAAACATGGAAGCAACTTTGTCATGAATAAAGCAGTTTTTGTGTGTGTTATCAATCAATACACCTCTCTAGAAATTGTGTTGATTTACTTAAAACTAAATATTGAAATATTGTTTTGTATGTATTCAAAAAGATTTTATTTGAATTATTACTTGAAATTCAGAATTTATTTTTTGGTTCTTTAAAAATAGTGATATTTTATTTCAGATTATTGTTTTTTTATTTAAAGCATTTTAACAATGTACATATGCATTATTAACCATATATAACAATTTTGAAGATGATTCACAACTTTCCAGGCATACCATATATTTTTATAAGTGGGTATAAAATAAAGAAAGCATCCTAGCTTTATGAAGAATTTTTTGTAATATGTAATTTATCATAAGACTGCTCTTCACTTATGATAAAATATTGGATTCCCCTTAGATTGATTCCTACAAGTCCTGAATTGTGATTAAAGATATATTGTATCATTCTTCGTGGATATATTATGAAAGATGCCGGTGAAGAATATAAATTTCAGATTGAATGTTCTAAGTTAAACCATAATAGTTCTATTACATTGTCATCAAGGCTGCTCATTTTAACCTCATGTTCATTAAACCCATGTTGGATAGCTCCTATTACATTAATATTTTCCTTTCATCCTGGAAAATTCTATTTTTTACAGGTAACAAAGCTTACGTCATAGGATGAACTTTGTTAGTTAAAATATCTCTATAATTCTCCCTAGTAAGCATTCCTTTCAGGGTTAAAATTAGGTCTGCCAAAAATTACAACATAGTTATTCATACTGTCACACATCCATCTCCATGCTTGACAATTAGAAGGGGTCAATCACAACTATATACTTGTGAAAAAATATTTTAAAAGTGCTCTTGTCTATTTGGGAGGAAAATTATGAATAATAATGCATCTGTCCACCCTGTACTGCCACTTATAAATTGATCGAGTTTGATTGTGAAGCAATAGAAACATTTGGCATTACGACAAGTGGCTTAGGAGTATATGGAAAAATGCTGTATTAAAAGTCAAACATTTTTTGCTTTTTCTCATCTCCTATGTCATAAATATTCTGTTTGTTGAGGTATTTACCCTTCTAAAAATAGGATTTTTTAATTGTGAGCACCATGCAAAAAGGAATTTATAGATCAGTGTAGCTTTGTTGTATAATTTTATATCTAATGCAAGAAAATGATATGTAAGTATTATGTATCTTAACTTTAGGTATATTAAAAGAAAACTTTCCACTCATTTTTAATGCTATGAAATCTCATCAATAAATTAATACTTAATTATATTCTTTTAATTTTACATCATTAAAATGCCTATGTTTGATGTGTGTTGACAATATTAAAAATTAAAATGTTTTATCTTGTATATTTTATCATGTCCCTTAGATTCTTAGTGTTTTTCAAAAAAGCAGTTTTTTTTTTTTTTTTTTTTTTTTTTTTTTTTTTTTTTTTAAATCATTTTGTATGTTTTATAATATACACTTAAGTTTTAATTCTTATGTTTGAAGCAATTAATATTGAATGATTTTTATATAGTTGTAGAAATTAGTTACAGTTATATTAAAATATTTTTATTAACTATTGCTATTTATGAAAAAGACTTCTTTTATTATTTTACTGATAAAATTAATCAGTGAAGATAATTTAAAAAGTTAGCAAATTTTATTACCACTTTTAAAATTAGGCAACCAAAATGTATATTTAGTAAAAAAATTTGCAGATTTAAATTAAACAAATAATACTAAAGTATTTAAATATCTGTTGTGAGAATGTGCAACTATTTTTTAATGATTTTTATTTTATCAATCAAATTTAATGCTGATGGAGTAAAAAACGTGTTTTGAAATGTTCTTGTGTATTGTAAAACTTTCCTTAGAAAGATTTTTTGTCTTGCAATAAAAGTTTCCTTAGAAAAATCTTTCTAAGGAAAGTTTTGCAATACACAAGAACATTTGAAAATACGTTTTTTACTCCATCAGCATTGAATTTGATTTTAATTGAGCAATTAAAGAACATTTAAGTGAAACATTTATAAGTGAAAATTCTGAATATATTAAAAAAATCTTTCTAATATATTCAGAATTTTCACTTAGAAATTCAATAAATACTTTTTTTTTTATTTATTTTTTTTAAAAGTTGCTTTTTAATATAGGATAACTAAGACAAACTTGTCCTGTTTATAAGTTTTTTCAATAAATAATTATGGCCTTTAAAAAGTTAATCATTAAGAATATTTTGGATATTCTACTTGAGACAAAATTATACCTTCTTCCCTAAATATATTTTGAGATTTTATGTCTCCATGCACTTTCTTTCATACAGATTTAATTACTGAGCAATTTAAGTATATTTTTTGTATAAAAATATCAGATTAGTTAAAATTTTTCAATATTAATCATTAATTTAAACTTAATTTACTTTTCCTTCAAATAAAATCTTTCCTATAATGTTAACAAAAGTTAATTTACCCAAGGAATCTAACTACTCTAAGAGTTGAAAATTTTTATTGTACTCGTGGAAAAATTTAATTTTTTAAACAATGAATAAAAATATGCTATTTTTCTTAGTATATTTCTAACAATTTAATATAACTTATTGGAACTCATATTTTCCTAAAAACTCCAAATGTTGCATTAGCAAAAAGAAAAATTAAAATTTCATAAGATGTATATATATATATATATATAAACCTGTTTTTTTAATTGTACTTATATGTTATCTTTTTTAATAAAATTATAGATTTAATTATATTTTTATGTGATACATTTTTTGCACTAATAAATTTAAAATATTTATTTTTGAGAAATATATGCATTTTTTATTACATATTTCATATATGGAAACTTATTAGTACATTATAGAAGTAATCACAAATCAAAATGTAACTACTAGACTAGATTTATTTCAAGTATAACTATTTGAAATTGTAAATTCAATTATAATTTGTGTCAGTTTAAATAGATAAAACATATAAAGTTACCTTCATGTGATTTTAATATTTATTTTAAATATTAATATTTCATTTTAAAATTCAAATGGTATGAATTATTTTGTTGTGTTCTCTAAATTTCAACTTTGTACATCTTTTTATTTTTATCTTATCAGCATTTTATATTTAGATAAACTGACAGGAATTGCAGTTATATGTGGTGAAAAATGAAATTGAGCTCTGAGTGAAGTATGTCAAGAAGTTGAAAAATCATCTTTTTTGCCATCTTTAGTACTTACTGTTATTTCCTGAAAAGTTATTCACAAAATATGATAGCAAGAAAACCTGGGTTTTCCTTTACTTAATAACTATATACTTATAGAATATTTATTACCACTATATAGGTTTTTATAGATACCTTTTGTCCTTTAATATGATTCATATTCTTTTATCTAAAACTTTTAAATTGTATGATATAATTTTCAATTCTACCTTCTGATTGATTTTATTTTGCATTTTGTCATTGTGTTTTGATTTTTTTTTAATTCTGTTCTTATGTTCAAAATCATGTAATTATTTTCATTAATTATTTAATATATACATAATGTCTTATATATGTGTTTTTATTTCTATATAAGCTTTTAAACTGTTTTGATATGAAAATATAAGGTGGTATAATTGAATATTTTCAATTAACTTGTTATGTATTTCAGTATTAATTTCTTTTTAATACTTAAAAACGTTTTTAATTGTTAAAATATATGAATTTGCCTCTAGAATAACTAAATGCATTGTATTGAATCTGATGTATAGGGTTTGCATTAAATGTACTGAGACAATTAAAAAAATATTCAGGTGATGTGATGTTCCATAGTAAGTGCTTGACATTAATTGATTGAATTACTGAAAACAATATTAGTTGCTTGAAAATGGGAAACTGAAATATATTTCTTCACTTTTTAGAATCAAGCTAATATTTGAAAATATGTGCATAAGTACTTGAGGAAACACAAAACAGATCTAAGTGTAAAATGTGTAAAGTATTATTGATAAAATATTAATGTTTTCTTCTAAAATGTCTACTGTCATGATGATAATATTAATTGAAAATGAATTATTGGATATGCTATTCTATGTAAATGGAAATTCATAAGTATTGAGTGTATAGCTGGGGTGGTCATTAATGGGATCATGATCAACCAGTGGACCTTCGAGATGTTTTGAGATGATCACTGTTATATATTTTTAAATAGGCACTTTATAAAAATATGTTTATAACAGCACTTCCTGTTCTAAGGCACATGTCCAAGGTTTGATCCTCAGGCTGTGTAAGGTCATCTCAATTTTCATCCTTTCAGCGGGTCAATAAAATTGAGTACTAAGCATCCTAGGGAATGTAGATAGGGCTGTAGTCATATCATTAATCATTGTTTATTCCTAGATATTTTTTATCCCAAATATTTTATCTCTCTGTGGGCAGTAATGTGTTTGTGACACTGCACAAGCAATTACATAACATCTGAGAACACTATTATAAGGCTTTTTTCTGTTATTAGTTTCCATGGATAATTTTGTTCTAACATTATGATGAATACATTTTTAGATCGCTCCCATCATATGTTCAACAGTTATAGGATCTAATCTTGAAACTTCCTCAGTAAAAATGCATTATTGGCTACCTGTCCACAGTCAACCTTCTGTATATAATGTGCAGTATCTCAAGAGCTAAGCATTTCTTATATTACCACTAACAAGAGTTAATAAGAACAACACACTTCTTCTCATGCAACATCAGTCTCATCCAATGACTCTCAATGTGAAAAAGTTACAATGGCTCTTATTTTTAATATGTATTCTTTACAGAATATCTGTTGATCTGTCATGACCATGGTATATCCTGTGGACCTACAAGACCTATTTTTACCCAAGCAGGATATTCAACACTATTTTTGTATATTCCTTAAAATAAACTTGCTAATTTAGATTTGCAGTATCACTTATTCTTGGTTGAGAAAATAACTACTTGTTGTGTTATTACAAGTTGTCAATAACTGTCATGGCATTGATAACTAAACTTTTGTGATATAGAATTATGCACTTTGAAAATCTTTCTTGCTTGATGTCAGGAATTGAGCATATACCAACTCACCATTAGTAAAAGCATATATGCTCTCTTCATACTAGAAACAATGTTAATATTGAACTTAGGTGTGTTGGCATAATACACATATTTGATGCTACTTATCCATGTTAGGCTTGTTTTTCTAAGAGGTTCTGATTTCTATCAATGTTCTCAACCTCTCATGCAAAATCTAGTATACCTGGTCTTCAGTATTACTATTTGTATGTCCATTCAATCCATGATTTGCTATGTTGCAGATTAGAACCCATTTTAAACTAGTTCTTGATCGAATTAGCACTTGTGTATCAGAAAGTGATCATGAAAGTGACTAGCCAGCAAACTGTCAGTTACTATAGGAAATTTTCTAAAGCCATGATAAAAAAAAAATTTTTAATACCTTTTTCAAATTTAAATATGAAAAGTTTACCTTAACATTTTATTTTCTGAAGTTATTCTTATGAAAAATTTTGACTCAATGAAAAAGCCATTTCTACTTATTTTCGAATTTTAGCTATTACTGTAAAAAGCTTCTGCTACCACAAAAAATGTCCAATTTGTCTAAAATTCACTTTAATGCATCACATTTATTGAATATATTTTAGAATATTACATTTTTGAATTCTTTCTACTGTAAACTATAACAGTTTCTAGAAAATTAAGCTTGAAAAGTTATAAATATTTCAATTATATTAAAAATAATTTTATTAAATTTTTCTCTTAAGCAATTGTTTTTGTTACCTTTTATTTGAAACAAATTTAAATTGTGTAAGTGCAACATTAATATTTATAATAATTCTAGATGTTAATCATTATATTGATTTTTAAATTGAATATTTCTATTTAATAATTAAATGAAAGCTCAAAATGTATTTAGCTGAGAAAATAATATTTTTATATACCACCATTAGTTTTTGTCTTTTTTTTAATATTGTTATTGAAAGGCAAAGAACATTGTAAGAAGAGTTATTATTAAGAAACAAAGTTTTAGCCAAAAAGAATACATTGTTTTCATTTGAAAACACGTTTACTATATTTACTTATGTTTCTTTATTATTATCATCACTGATTCTCAAAACTTTAAAATATTATCATTAAGTTAATGTTTTTGTTGAATGAATTTACTTTTGCATTTATCTCTTCTCTTAAAATATAGATCACTTAAAGATAAATACAAGATTTCTTGATTTCTTTCCTTTTATAAAAATATTAGAAGTACATGTTTATTATACATTTTAAATTATTAAACTAATTATATTTTCCATATTGTAATGTTTTACTGTCCAGTATGTATATATGTATATATTGTTTTGTATTTAATTGCTTGAAACATCATAAATGTTCTTATATTGCAATAGTTAAAGGTTAGAAAATGCATTTTCTACTCTAATAGCAATATGTTTTATTTTAAAATGATAAAAATACCATATTTTCCTGTACATAATCTGCAGCAGTAGTAAATTATTTGCAAGTCCCTTTTTTCTGGTATAGGAAAAAAGCATCGCGTAATCTGAGACAATTTTTTGACGCCTAGTCAAAAATATATACCGCTGATAATGTGGATATCATATAAAATTAAAAATACTCAGTATCATAAAAATTGAATAAATTGTATAAAAAATAGTTACATTGAAAAAGATCTTTTTGGATCCACTTCATTGTAAAATATGATAAACTGGGATGAAAGCAAGTGACTGGAGCTATAATTCCTAGAAAATTCTAGTAAAACTTATCAATTTTTAATTTTTAATAACTTTTAAAATGAGTTTAGAGACATCTTGTTAGTGCTAACAATACAATATTTGCATATTGTTAGCACTAAACAGGGAACTTTATCTTATACAGAAACTAAAAGTACATTTCAGGAAATATTTTTTATGGTCTGTGAAAATTTTGTCGTTAACAATTTTATACTTATTCAAACTGGTGTCCGATAATAATAAAGTTCTGAAACAACCCAACAATATGGCATATATGATCAGCCACTTATGTGCTAATTTTGTTGTGCATATTGTGTGCCACTGCAGATAGTCTGATAAAACTGTTTTCCATCAAGAAAGCTTTCAATGAAATTCTGAAAGAAATGCAGTTTATGTTTATAAAATATTAGATGGTGCCATGACTAAACTGACTTATTCCAGCTATAATCAGTTTTATCCAATTATGTTGTAGAATGAATTTGATTTGTAAAGTTATTAGCTGTTATTGCCTATCATTTTCCATTATTTCTTGATTTGAACTATTTAGCTCTGAAAATATTCAAGTTCATATATAGTCATGTGGAAGGGAAAGCATAAACATTGCATAACAGATTTGAAATTAAAAGTTTTAAAAAAAAACAAATAAAATAGTGACAAATGTGCTTATGTCAAATGAAAAACAGTATGATCAATACAAAAGAAAAAATTTATCCAATGGACCAGTTCGTAAATAATCCATTTCTTTCATTTATTAACTAAAGAAATTTAATTTTTAAATGTGTCTAACCTAGTTTTAAAATTTATTAAAAACTAAAAATCGATAAGTTTTACTAGAATATTCATAATTTTCTCTTGATCGATCTGGTGCTTTCATCTCATTTTATCACACTTTGGGATGAGATTCACCTAAATAGTATCCAAATAGATGTTTTTCATTGTAAATATTTTTTGTGCAATTTTAATTTTTAATCACATTGTCAGCAGTATATTTTCTACTATTCGCCGAAAAAATTGCCTGAGATTATGCATTTTTTTATTTGAAATATATCTTGTGGATTATATGCAGGAAAATACTATAGTAATTATATGTCTCGATTTTTCTAGTTGTAAAAAAAAAAAAAAAAAATTACCTTCAGTAACATCCCCCAAAACAATTCAAAAGTTGAAACAATTTAAGTGTAATCATCAAATACTATCCATATTCAACTACTTGTCCTTATGATTATCACTTACTTTAAGTGTGCTATAAATTTGAAGACAGAACATTTGATGTTTCTTAAATCTTGCTTTTTTGAAATAAAGGTTATGAACGTTTTATTTTTATTTATTTATTTTTTTTTTACTGAATTTATAAATCTTTCAAGTGCTGGGAGGTTATTATTTATTCTAGTTTCTATATATGTAATATTACTATGAAACTCTTGTTTTAAATTATTGTATTTTCCTGGATGTAATCCACGGTGGCATTTTTCTGCCTTCTCTTCAAGTAAAAGGTAAAAGCCTTGTGTGATCTGCGGTGGTGTGTAATCGGCAGCAATTTTGTTCACACAATATGATTAGAAATATAAATTGTACAGAAAAATGTGAAAACATTTTGTATATACCTCTTTGCCTAGTGCAATAAACTGAAATTAAATACCAGATTAATCACCAAAAGCAATAATTACGTTAAGATTCTAGTAAAATTAATCGATTGTTAGTTTTTAATAACTCTTGAAACAAGGGTATACATATTTTAAAAATAAAATATATTTTATTAATGATTAAATAAAGGGATTATTTTTGAGTTTCGCATTGGGTATATTTCTTTTGTACTGTCTATTCCCCTATTTCTATGTCTATGTCTCTTCCTCTTACATTTGCACATTTCTCACCATTTTCTGTTTGCCTTCTCAATAATCTTTAGTTTAAAATCAGTTGTGTGATTTGGACATTTCCACATGACAATATATGAGCTTGAATATTTCCAGGGTAAAATTACTCAAATCAGAACAAAATATGAAATGATGCTAGACAAATGTGATATCCTTTTAAGAAATGAAATTCATTTTTGAATTTAATTAGACCAAACAGGTTTTAGCTGAAATACATCAGACGAATCATGAAATCTTGTAGCATCATAAAACAAATGGCACTTCTTTCAACTATTGTAAAAAGAACTATTGTAATCTTTTCTGGTGGCGTATGTTTTTCTTGTTTTTTATCAGATTATCTGCAAATTTTGTATAATACACATAACGAAACATATTGACAACTAATCCACAGATTATATGCAGGAAAATGCAGTAATTGTAAACTTTTATTATTACCAATGTAATGCTTTCATATTTGAAAATTTCTTCAGAAGATTAAAACTCATAATTACCTTGATATCTTATCAGTATCATTTAGTCTGATTTAATTTTTTTGAAGTATATAAGTTTTATCAAAGCTTATAAAACAAAACTGCATAAAGTAAAGCTCAAATTCTTTTACAGTTTGATATTCATATTTGCTACTTTGTAAATGTTGGGGGGAAAGTAATTTAAATTCATTTTTTCTTAAAAATGCTAAAGGTAATGGTTGATTAGAATAAATATTTCCCCCTTCTAAATTTGATAAATAATTTTTTTCTTTTAATAATTATTTATGTATTTTAGTTTCATCTCAGATCAAAATGTAAGGAAAGTTAAAGTGCTTATGTATAAAATAAATGCTAAGAATGTTACAGTTGTAATTGTAGAATTGAATTGCAGTGATTAAGTATAAAAATGTTTTTAGTATATGTCTGCAAGAAATGTGAAAATGTATTCATGCCCAAGCTATCAATTTAATATCAATGTGAAAGAAATTTTATTCTGAAGCTGAAAATAAATTTCCTTAAAAAAACTAGTTTATAAATATTTATTTTGTAAATTACTTATAAATAATCCATTGTTTAATTTTAATTTCAAATTACAACTTATAATGCTTCATATCTTCAATATTTTTAAGTTGTTACTCCATTGCGTTTTGTTTTTTAAGATTGGTCATTAATTTAAATATATTATGAATTCAGGTGCTTTCGAATTAAAATCAAAGGAAGACGCTCAAATTACCCTTCACTTAGTTTTTTCTTTTGTGCTCATTATTTTTAATGCTTTATTTTTTTTCACAAAAGAAAAAATTCTATTTTTCTTAAAAGCCCCTCATATTGTTATTATTTTTATAATTGATTATTAAATTTTTTATGTGAACTTTTCGCTTAAAAATTATTTAATGAAATTTCATGTTAATGTGCTTTGAAATTTTTATTGATTCTTTTCCTGGTGTATATTAAATATTTTCCTTTTTATAAAATTTATGTACGTTAAGTCAAAAACTTAATGTTTCCTAAATTGTTTAATGATATCTTAAACAAATTTTTGAAGCATAAAATATTTTTGAGATCCACATCATTGAAATTCTTTGGTAACATTTTACAGCAGTCATAAATAATGCAATGATTATGTTGAGAAATACAAGAAATTTTCAAACTTTCAACATTTGTTGTTTAAATATATTCTTTCCCCTTTGTAAACCTTATACCTGTAAAGTAGATAAGTTATGGTTGCTTAATCTATGCTTTCTTCTATAAAAAAATCAATGAAATTGTTAAAAAGAGGATCTTACTTTTAAGTCTTATCACTTCCGTGAAAATCTTTGGGATCTGATTTGAAATCTATAATTTACTTTGTAGAACTAGTTCTAAAAATTGGAATGTGAAAATCTTTGGGATCTGATTTGAAATCTATAATTTTCTTTGTAAAACTAGTTCTAAAAATTGGAATGTAAACAGCCCTATGGTGTAATGTCAAAATAAAAAGTCAATTTTTATATAAAAGGGAAATTAAAAGCTCTAAAACAATAGTTGTTTATAAAAGCCACAAAAAATTGTTAGATCTGTTGTCTCTTGTATATTTTATAAATTTTTTGTGTTCATAAATTAAATAGTTTCCTGTATATGAGGAAAAAACTGCTTTTGCAATATACAGTGTGGATTACGCTGAAATAATAATTTCTTTAAATAGAAAATTTCTATTGCTTGTAATAGATTTTAATAATATTCTTTTACTGTAAAAATTGTAAAAAAATTTAAATGGAACATTTGACAATTCTTAATCTTATGTTTTACATTATATGATTCACAGCATTCCAATATATCATTAAAAACTGAAAAACGTTCAGATTTTTATTATTTTTTTTTATGTATTTTTTTAAATTAAGAAGAAAATAGCTTTCAGAATTTTATTTTGTAAATAATTGATTTTTTATAAGTTAATAAAACTTTATATTTCTCAGCTTTAATCAATTAATTGCTTCATAATTTGAGTTTTAAAATATTCATAGCTGTTATTTAACAGCTTTGAATATGTTTTAACTTAGTGCTCTTGTATCTAGATGTTCTGTTGCTTTGCTTTGTGTACATTAAAATTTGTCTTGAATACCTTTTAAAAAAAATTCTTTTTTAATTTATAGATTTTGCATGTATAGTAAACCTTATTTTGTATATTTATAATATGGTTCCATTCTTTTTCTCATATTCAGAGGAAACAAAAGTTATTACTATGTAAATACTAAAACTCAACAATCACAATGGACTTATCCTGATGACCAATCTTTGGACACTACAACATCTTGCATTCAGTCTGAAACAGAAATTCCAACTTCATCAGCATCTTTATTAATTTCAGAGCAAGATGAGCATCAAGCTGTATCTTCTTCAAGCCCTGAAGATTCAACAAAAAATGAATTGAAATCTTGTAAAAGTGACACAGGTAAATATTTTCTGGGATTATTTTAAGTAATATATATATATGTATGTATGTTCTGAAGTTGATGAGTCTTTTAACTATTTTGACCCTAAAGTTTCTTGCCTTGGAGATTTTTTAAGTCATGTATAATGGGATAAGTAAATACTTCCAAATTTATATATATAAATGTTATATATATATATATATATATATATATATATATATATATATAGCATTTAAGAGGTGACATATTTTTATCGATGAATTTTTTCCAGCCTAAAAGAACATTTTGGCTGTAACTAATTGGCAAGTGCATGTAATATGTATGACTGCTTAAAATAATTTTCCCTACTAATGTTTAGTAGAATTTCTTGTTTGGTGCTGTAAATGCTATATGTTGACATTTTGTCAGTTTTATTTAAAATTTGTCACTGAAATAAGAATGTAATTGGTAGAAAGATTTTGAAACTTCTTTGAAAATTCTTATCTATGAGGATTGTACTGTTTAATTTTTAAAGTTGTAATTTTTAATTCAAAGGTGCTATTTTTATTTAAAAATTACTATTGCAATGTTCATTGCAATATGTTTGAAAGAATTATTTTACAGTGTATCGTAAATAGTGAAAGTAACTGACAATCTAAGCTTTTATTTAATTATTAAAATGAAACTTCCAGATAAGTTTTTTGTATTTTTGTTTGCGTTCTTATTTAAAGGAAATACGTTTTTTCATATATTGTATCCTCAAAAACACTAGTAATCTCTAAGAAACTAACTTAAGAAGTAAAGCTAATTAATTGAAGAAATGGAATTTAAGTTGTTAGTTCCAAAATAGCTAAATTTCTTTTTTTTAATCTGTACAATAAGTTTCTTTATTACTATCTAAAATTCATCATACTTTCATATAACTTGCTTGCCGACCTGGTTGTATGAAATTATGTTGGTTCAATAAATTTTAGCATTCTTTCCTTCGGTTCAAATGTTCATGGATGTGAATCCAACCTTGGGCTTCAATGTTTATAATGGTTTGGAATCCATTTTAAATCATAGATCCCAGTCTAATTTTTCCTTGTATGCAAAAAATTACTGTTGATCGACGATTAAACCAGTACCTAGCCCACATTTTTTCTTTACCAGCTAGGTGGCAGTAGATGAATGGGAATCTTCATGCTTTAAACGTAGAGATCAAGCAGAAGTCCCCCACTACTTGGGCCTATCACCCAAAAAACGTTTTTGAAGTACACTGCATTTTACTTGAAGTACATTGCAATTATGCCCCAGCCACCTTTAGTGAACACAGTGTATCTTTGGTTAAAACAGGATTCAAGTTCACTATCTTCTGCTAATGATATTATCTTAACCAACCCGGCCACTATAGTCCACACATTTTGGGTGTCTGTGATTTTGTGTTTTTACTATTATTTGAACAGCTAATCATTTGCATATCATAGCTATTTGTGTATAATTCATGAGTGATAAAAGATCTAGATTTGATATTGTGATATATAAATTGAATATTATCAGGGTGTGAATTTAATAAATATATTCTACTTCATTTTATTTATTATTTTTTGACAATTCTCTGAGAATTGCATTGATAACATGCATTGTGGCATGGTACACTATTTTTTTTTCTCTTATTTAACATATTTAGATGCTTCAATGATTTACTTGCTACCTCTTCTAATTTTTCTGAAAGGATATAAATTTTAGAGTAATTTTCTATTTTAGAATATATTGAACAACAAACATAGAAGTAAAATAATAATTTTCTTATAATCTGGAGAGAAACTAACAAAAAAAAGGCAAAGTAGAATATAGATTTTCAAGGCTTGAAAATTTTTCATAAGCAAGCTAACAGCAAAGAAATTTAAGATCTTGAAATAGAACCCCTCTTTTACACTTTTCAAGGGATCTCAAAAAATGGTATAAATTGCGAGAAAGTGTAAATAGAAAGAAAACCCCTTTGCTCATGTAATAAAATTCTTAATTTACAATCCACTTTTATTAAATAATATAAAACATATTACATAAAAATGCAAAAACATTTTTTCTGCAGTAAGTCTTGAAAACATGGATTATTTCTAAATCCATTGGCTGTAACTTGGATGTCCAATTTGCTGGCAAGAATTCAATTTTAATGTTTCTCAAGTTGATTTGC
Organism: Latrodectus geometricus; assembly: GCA_026290005.1. Lineage (NCBI taxonomy): Eukaryota > Metazoa > Arthropoda > Arachnida > Araneae > Theridiidae > Latrodectus > Latrodectus geometricus. Next base: position 101,019 of record JAPDSC010022835.1, read on the forward strand.
TTTAGATTTTCAGACCATTTATCTACAAATAAAAGAATTCTTCTGTTGTAGGCTCTCAGTTTTGCATCAGGAAGAATATTTGCCTCTCAAAATTGCTGAAAGTCATTCAAATGTTTTTATAGGCCACTTTTTTGTGGGCAATAATTTCTCTCTTTAAAGCATTAAGGTTCCTATAACAAATGGCAAATTTTTTGGATCTGTCAGCATTCACTTGCAACATTATAGTAATCCTAATTTTACTGTTTTTGCCTCAATGCCAATTCTTGCCTTTAAATGTGAAAGTTTTGTTTGGAAGAACACAAAAATATAGTCCACTTTCATCTGTGCTGAAATGTCCTGGGGGGAATACTCCTTCAGAAGGTTCATCAGTTTCCCCTCTTGCTATTCCTGAGCACTTATGGCATGGCATTTCCTTCTACACGCACAACCTTGTAAACAATATTGTAACACTTTATGAATTGATCAAGCCAACCATTAGATGTGGTAAAGTTATCAATTAAAGTTATCCACCCTTCTGGGCTCTTTCACGTATCACAGGATATTTGAAACATGTGCTGTCTTGAACCAATTCTTCAGAATTTCTTCCAGCTCTAAATACTTCAAATAGCTAGTATACTTCCTCTTCTTACAAAAATGCCCACTTTCATTTACACTTTCAATAATTGAGTCCTTGTTTCTTTCCATTGTGTTAATAGTGGACACTGATATCTCCCAACATTCTAGATAGCATAACATGCGGTCCTTTATAGACTTCAATTTTCTCTAAAATTTGGCATTTTTCTTGAATAAAAAGGGTTATTTTCTTTTTAAATAAATTACTGGGCAAAATTAACATTATTAAAATTAAATTATTTTTAAACAGAAAAGTACAATATATAATGTGCTACTTGTTATATATTGTAGTTTTGTGCTTTTAAAAATGCTACTGATATTGTTATCTAATACCTTATGCAGCAGGTATGAAGTACATCATGCGAGAAAAACTGGCTTTCCCTGGGCGGTGCATTCACATTGGAGTAATATTTATCATCAATTTGTAAACATGACTAAAGAAATTGGTGTAAACCAGTGATTCTCAACCTGTGGGGCGCGACCCCCTAGGGGGGCGCGAGCACACTAATGGGGGGGGGCGCGATCATATCCAAGAGCAAATGTTATTTAAAAAAATTGATTAAGTGACTGAAAGGAAAGAACACACACACACATACAAAACAAAATACATTTCGACATATTTAATAATTAACTTATTAAATTAAAACAATTTACTAAATTAAAACAAATTTAATAATTATTAGTGACTTCCTTGGGCCTGTCTTTGAGAGCAAAGTTTTTCGAAGGAGGGTTTAATATTAGAAATAGACACTCTCAGTTCTTTTTCTATATTTAGCTGAGATCTATATTTTGTCTTCAAAGAAGCCACCACAGAAAATCCAGTTTCACAAAGGTAAGATGTTAAAAATGGTAGTAGAATGCGAAATGCCCTTGTTTTTAGTGCAGAAAACTCATCATCCACTCCTGCCCAAAATTCAAAGAGGGATTTATTACTAAATTGTCTTTTGGTTTCGCCGCTTGCCGTGAAGTCTATGAAGGTTTCTTCCTCTTCAATTGAGAGTCCTTCGGGAGTATTTTGAAACGGATCCCTCACCCACTTGTAACTTGATATCAGTTTGTCTTCAGCAAGAAAGTACTTTTTAAAATTCTTTGCTAGCATTGCTAAATGATTTTCAATGGTTACAAAAACAACTTTTACATGTTGTTCTTCAGCCTTGTAAGTTTTAATACAATCATTCAAATTTGCAAACATTGTTAAGTTTTCTTGCTTTAAATTTCTACTCCACAATTCCAATTTCCTACAAAAAGCATTAACTTTATCACTCGTATCAATATATATGTGTATTTGCTCCGTGCAGTTGAAGATTCGAGTTATTTAATTTCTCGAATATGTCGACCATGTAGCTCAATTTCAACACAAATAAACTATCGCGAAAATTCTCAGCTTCCGGTCTGTTTTCCTCTTCTAGGAAAACGGCGATTTCTTCTCTTAATTCATAAACACGTTGCAAAAATTTCCCTCGTGATAACCATCTTGCCTCGCAATAAAATAGTGACACTGAATGTACTGTACCCAAATAAACACTGAATGTACTGCACCCATGTCTTTAAAAGTGCGGAAAAGATTCTTGATTTCAGGGGTCTCATTTTTATATAATTTACTATGGTTACAACCGTAGTTAACACAATATTCAAACCAGGACTCATTTCTTTGGAAGCCAAAGCTTCTCTGTGAATCATGCAATGTGTCCAGACGCACTGTGGCGATTTTTGTTTCACAAGTGCTCGAATACTTTGGAATCTTCCTGACATAGAACGAGCACCATCCGTGCATATTCCGATGCAATTTTTCCATTCTATGTTTGCCTCGTTCATAAAATCATTTAAGATAGCAAATAAAGCGAGTGCTGTTGCTTTGAGTTCTATTGGTTTGCAGAAAAGTAATTCTTCTACTACTGACTCACCACAAAATCTAACATAGGCAATGAAATGAGCATCTTTATTACTATCTGTTGCCTCATCGAGTTGTATTGAAAACAATTTGTAACTCAACTTCGACAAAAGCTGACACTCTACATTTTCAGCTATATCTGCAATTCGACGGGCAACATTATCATTTGAAAGAGGTATAGACTGCATTTGTTTTGCAAAATTATCTCCAAACATAATTTCTACAATATCAATCGCGGCTGGCAAAATAAGCTCTTCACCAATGGTGTGAGGCTTTTTACATCTGACTATTTTATGTGAAACTTTGTAAGAGGCAATTAAAGCTTTTTCATTCACAGACAAAGTTTTTTTAAACAATGATTTTTGCTTTTCATATGATTTTAATTTTAATTCGAAAAATTCTCTGGGTTTGTTTACATACTCATTATGAAGCATTTCCAAATGACGTTTAAGTTTATTAGGTTTCATGCTGTCTGCCACCAACATTTTTGAGCAAATGATACACAGGGGCCTTTCTTCTTCATTTACTTCAGTACTAGTGATCCCAAAATTTAAGTATTCTTGAGAATATTTTCTTGATTTTATTTTCGGAACCACGCTTATCTGTGTACTTGTTGATGCTTGTCTATCGTTTAATGCTCGCTTACGCCTGCTTAAAAATTTATCCATGATTCTGCATAAGTCTGCTGCCGTGAATATTTATTACGGTGAATTGCAATTGTACGAAAATATATATAATATACACATCCAGAATAGATTCAATAGCGATAGAAGGATCAACTCGAATGAGATTGTCTTGAATTGAAATTGGCGTCATAGAACTTTCTCCTTCTCCCTATGAGAAAACATTTGTTCACATCTGCGCACGCTCCTAGCTTAATTTTTTGCTGACCAGACAAATTCCAGACAACTCCAAACTTCTCGCGAAACCGTGAGAATGCCGAGACATAGCGGGACGCAAGAGCAATAAAAAAGCATAGGATTCTTGTTTTTTCAATGCTGAGGATCGGTGTTGCAAAATGTCAATAAATTTTGGTATTCTTGGTAATTTGTAAAGTTTAAAATTAAGGTTGTAGTGTAAGTTTAGCGCCAAAATACTCAAAATACATTATTATTGTATATATTTTTTTGTATGCGGTGGGGAGGGGGGGCGCGATGAAAATTATGATTGAAAATTGGGCCGTGAATACCAAAAGGTTGAGAAACACTGGTGTAAACCATTTGTGACTTGCCCCATTTACATCACTTGTCGCATGCATATGTATTTCTATAGCTTTGATTTCTTCAAAAATGAAATTCCCCAGTTCAAAAATGAGATGAAATTTAATTTGAAAAGTGTAAAAGTGGGAATAATTTAACAATATTAACACAGGAAAATTGAAATGACCAGAAAAAATCAGTGTAAACTGTGGAAAAACATAAAATCCTGGAACATATCAATTGCATTATATTGTATATTAAATACAAAACAATGCAATATTTATGTTCCAGTATTTTACATTTTCCTGCAGTTAACACCGATTTTTTAATATTTCTTAGATATATACTTAAATTTGATATATTTCTTTAAATATTTTAAATTCAGATTTTCAGGTTGTTATTTATTAATGTTGATATAAATTTTTGTCTTAAAATATAGAGATCCTTTGAAATTTTAATTTAATATTTCATAGTTGTGTTTTGATTGTTAAATGTTTTGAGGTATTTATCTCCTATCATTATTTTGCCAAATAAATTTTTGCAAAACTATCCAAATATCAAGTTCTGCTTTTTATTGAAGGTAATATAAACAAAAAGCAAACGTATGTGAAAAAACATTGAAATTTGATTTGAAAAAAATAAAAGTGTTAATACAGTGGATACTCTCTGCTACTACTCTAATCTTTCAGAGATAGTTACATAGCAAGAAAAGGAAAATATTCATGTATATCTAGGTAATTGCTGATTTTGAGAAATAATTGTAAATATTTTGTGAAAAGAAATGCAAAATTATTGCAAATTTGACATTTTTTCATAAATTATTCTTGTAAATAACATCTTGATATTAAGCATTTTCTAAAATTGGGTCTTATATTTTGCTGCAGTAGTTTATTAATTACTAATGTATTGTATTTGCTAAAAACAAAGAATTTAAATGAGAAAGTTATTGAGGTAGTGAATATCATTAAAATATTGAATCCCAACGAATTTGGAGTAGTTAAAGGAATTTTGAAGTTTACCTAGAAAATTGACTTCTGTATTTCTGTGAGATTTGGTGAGTTGTAAAGATTTATTGTATAAATTTAAAATTTGCAAATTTCCTACATTCGTTGAATAGGAATATTTGATAATGTATGAACATTCGTTTAATAGGAATATTTTATAATGTAAGATGAAGCTGAATAAATTCCTTAAAATGATATTATGATAAAATGATTTAGATATTTTTTCTTCGACAATATATTTATTACAAGTTTTGTTTGTCTTAATTCTTAGCCATTAGTAGTTTATTGGTAATATTTATAAATTTTCATGTTTTTTTAGAAAGTCAATCTATAGCATCTTCCAAGGAATCCTGTCGTTTATCACCACTGCCGCCAGGTGTTGATTCAACTCTTCCTTCATCACCTTGCAGTCCACCTCTACATAGCTCTTCTCTACCACCGCCAGACAGTACTGAAGTAGCTTGTGATTTAACTGAAGATATGGATCTTGAAAATTCAAATGATTCCTGTTCTCAAATTATAATTTCTAACTATAACATTTATGAAACTAACCAAATTCAGTGTCCTTCAATGGTAATCATTTTTTCCCCTTTTTTATGAACTCTTTTCTTAAAAATATATATTCTTCTTATGTGCTGTATTTAAGACATTCTTTCATTTGTCTTCAAATATCCATTCAAATCTTATTGAATAACTTTCTGATCCTCTCTTCACTGCATACTGTTTTGTGTTTAGATATTTTTTTTCTGGAAAATGTTTCTATAATCTTTAATTTTTCTATAAGGTTCCAATAACTTCATGTCCATAACTTATAGCCACAGCTTGTGAATCTTGTAAATTATCTATTACTAAAGGATATTTTTAAAATATAAGTGATAAAATAGGTTTGAATTGCCAAGCAGTTGAAACTTTCTGGCATAATGTTTAATAGTTTCAAAAAATAATTTCTCCATTATATATGTTTTCGTATGCTTATTTACTTCAATGTTTAGATATAATGCAATCAGGATGAATATAATGTGTTCAACTGTGGTAAAAGTTTAGAAAAAAAGTGTTTTTTTATCAGCATTTCTCAAAAAGATTGCTGCCAATTTTATTGTTTTAAATTTTTTTAATTGCGAGGGAAAGTGGTCAGAGAAAAGCATCAAGATATGTCTGGATTTCTTTAAGTCAATAAAATCAAATGTATCTCCAACATAATTATACCTACTATGTGATGTAAAAATAAGTATTCATAATTGTTAAACTATTGAGAGTAAGTATATTTTGAAAATACAAATTTTGAAGTCAAAAATGTTTATTTCCATTAATGCTTAATCTCTTTGGTTAAGAATTTCTTGGATCAATATTGCACCAATTATCACGACAACTAAATTTGAGCACATTTAATAAGTAATGCTGTGTTTTTATTGTAAATAATTGCATTGATACATTTCCCATATCTTTCAAATTAATATGTAGGCTGAGTGCTAGTCAGTCCATCACACTAATAATGTCAACCTTAACTAGTTTTTTAAATCTTAAAAAGTAACTAAGTTTTAAAATTTCAATTGGGGTGTCTCTTAACTACATCAAATGTATAAAAAGTTCTATTTTTTGAAATTCTAATTTCATGTAGAATTAAGGGGATTTCGTACTGCATTTGCAAAATCTTCCACAATGATATAGAACTAATGCTTATCATTTATTGTGCATACTGTTTGAGCATTTCCTGGTTATTCCGGTAAAATATAAACTCACCTTTAACATTTTAGTGTCATTCACCTACACTTAAGAAATTAACTCTATCATTTATCTTTAGATGTGCATTATTTAACAAATTTTTATTGTGCTTATTGTTTGTGTGTGTGCGCGCGCATACAAACACAAACAACTTTATTCCTATAATACATTAATCACCTAGTTACTCTCAAGGAATATAAAGTTGTCTGTACCCATAAAATGAGCCATAGAATTTGATTAATATAAACTTCCCACCATTTTACAAATATTCTACAGTTGAATTAATTTAAACAATTGAAATTTGAAAACAATTTTAACCTTTTGTTTCCATTTTTCACATAAGAAGACATCACTTTTGATTAACTTATGTTTTTATATGTTCTTAATACTTGACTAATCACATTGACAGAAATGTTCATTGTCTTACCTGTGCATTGATTCTTGCGTAATTTATAGTTTAGTTTCTGCTTTAACTTCTGCAGGAATTTTTCTAAAGTTTTTCTGAAAATTTGGTATCACTTTTAAATTATGAAACGTTGATATTGTTTTATTGCCTCAGTTTTATATAAAAATTCACATTTTAATTATTGCTTTAGAAATTAGTAATAAATACTGTACTAATTATTTGTAGAAAACCATTTATCATTTTCATTGTCACAAATTTTACTTACAATTTTGAATTTTCTGGTTTTGCTATAAACTTTTATATTATTGTGTAATAATTGCAGTATATTTTTCTCTATTTCAGCTTATTTGTTCAAGTAGTAGCTCTATAAAAAACTTTAGTGAGTCAGGAGTTACTAATGTTACATCATCCTTACAAGCAACAAAAGAAAATCCAAATATTTTTTTCAGATCCCTCCAAACTTCAGCTGTTAATGCTGATAAAGATAGCAAAACATGTGTTCTTTGGTCTGCACCTATACCATCTTGTAGTTCTGAAGTTATAAAATATTCTGAAGCTCAAACTTCAGCTGTAGCATCGACCAGCTCTACTAAAACATCTCAAACATTAGACTCTGGTCCTAGTCTAAACTCAAGTTCTGTAACATATTTATCTGCAACTGATGATGTGCCAAACAAAGCAAATACTTCATCTGGATTTGCAATTAAAAAAGAAAAAAAGAAAGTAAGAATATTAATTTAATGCATTTTTGTTGACTAAAATTTGATCATGTTTTTATTTGAATTTGATTTCAAAACGTTCAATAATACATAAAGCATCCAAAAGATATGCAAGAAAATAGATCGTCTTAAACCTATAAATATTTTATATATTTTTTTTTAATTTTGTAAATTATCTTTTAGGTTTGCTTGGGAAATTGCATCATTCATATTTAAATTTTATGAGCATTTTTTTATAATAAGTTTTTAAATACCGACTTCTTAAAAAATATAAAAATCTACACATTTTTTATTATAAATGGATGGATAGTTAATTTTCTGCAACAAAAATGTTTATATCTAGTTGAATTTTCAATATAATCAATTAAAGAAATTATAACAGATGATATTCATAAAATCTGAAAAGCACTACGTTCTAAAATTTAGATTTTTTATCCTGATATGCTAAGAGTAAAAAAAAAGTTTGCATGTTTTGTTTAAAATTTAGCAAGATATTTAAAGTTGCTGATGTTTATTATTAAATCATTGAATTGATTAACTAAGATTTAAGAGATAAAGAATTTAAGCAAAGGTAGGATATATTCAGTTTTGTGCTCCTAAAAATCAGTTAAATCAATGCCAATGACACTACACTATTAAGTAAATTATCAGTTTAACAGTTGCTTATATGAGTTCTAAGATGCTGTTTTAAGAAATCCGTATCATCGCATCATGGATAATAACTGTATACCTGCATGAAACAAAAGCTAAGGGAGACACTGATCCCAACTTATACACCCAATGATCATTTACACTAAAACTAGATTTATTGATAAATTTTGCTCTAAGAAACCATTAAACTTATTTTTTAATTAATTTTCTGAAACCTTTTATACATTTTCAAAGATTTATTCAAAATATACACTAGGAATCACATAACCAATAATATAATTAGTGCTTAGGAAAGTAATGTTCAATATGTATAATGTAACAATCATAGAAAGAAAACAAAATTAAATTGAATTTGTAAAACTTTTATAAATATTTAAAAATTGTGCTGAGTATTTAATGTAAAAATATTTTTTGTATTATCAGTTTTAAAGAATTTTTTATTGCACATTTATACAAAGCACTTCATAAACAAAGCTTTAAGAAAAATCTAATTTCTACTGACAATTTAAATTTTTATCTTTGAAATTTTAGTTGTTTTTGCATTATTATTAAGTGGTGGTGTGTCATCTATACCTAATATATGAAGTGATTGTGATTGTTGTTGGTATTAAGAAAAAAGAAAACCTAAGAATTTACTGTATGGAATTATAGACTTTTTTATTTATGAAATTATAGGCTTTATTCTGTTTTTAATTAATGCATTCAATAATTTAAATTATTTTAATATTTAGGTGAAAATTCAGACAGTTTTTTCTTTGAAGAAAAAAAATATACCATCTCTTGTTGAAAAATGGCAGAAGATAAAAGAAGAACAAGAAAAAGAAGACATTTAATAGATTTTCTTGTCATTACTGCTTAATTTTCCATTAATTGAATTGTTAATTAGATTTTATTTTTATATTTTTCCAAATTTCTAAAAATAATTATTTGAATATAAATTTGCAGAACATCTTAATTCAAAATCTTGCATATTATTCAAATTAAATTTACTGAACTCTTCAGTATTTATTCTAAATTATTTTTTCTGCAATTACTTTTTATAAGCCGTTACACATATTTCTTTCAATTGTGTTTTATGAGAGCTTATTTTAGTAATTCTATGTATGATGTCGGCAATTCTATATATGATGTGATCTTCAATATTATATAAAATAAGGTATATTTTCTCCTATCTCAGTACAATTATAGATTTTATCAAAAATTATATTCATATCTCCATAAAACAATTCATTTTTTTTTAATTAATGTATATATTTGTTTTAAACTATTTATTATTATTTGTAAATCATGGTATAAAATAATAATCTTTTCTCTAACTAAATTAGTACTCATTTGTTTCGATTATTTCCATTTTGAATGTATCTATGAATTACTAATTTATTTTTGTTATGTAATTGTATTTATGCTTTCTATATATTTTCACACTTGTGTGTGATATTCATGGAGTGAACTTTTCTGAGCTGCATTTGTACTTACTATAAAATGTAATTTATTTTAATAGTTTTCTATTTGCATTACATTACCAGTTTTCTGAGTGATTTATGCACAGTGTAATATATTTGTTATTTGTAAATAAAATATTTTTGAACTTAAAGAGTATTAATTATGAAACTGTTTTGAAAAGCATATTTAAGTTTTACTCTCCATTAGAATTTTGTTGAGCTAATTTTGAATTACAAACTTAACTGATTCTTAAATTGTATTTTATCAATTTTAAAACTTTAATGCTTAATAATATTAAGTGGAAAAAAAAATCCAGTTTTGTGACAGCATAGAGATTACTGAAATATGAGTTAATGGTGAAGTGTTTGAAACGAAGTTAATCAACTTTTATCATTTTTCCGAATGTTAATGCCACTTAAATTTATGTTTTATTAAAAATTATAGAGAAAGGGAAATTTCTCTAGAATATATTTCATATTTCATTCTGAATTAATTTCATTCTGGGTTTCAAATAATATTGACTATAAACTATTTTTTTATCTGTTTTGTCATGAAAAAAAGATTATGGAATTCAGAAATATAATATTACATTAAAGAATTATACTAAATGCCATACACTTAAAGTTTAAAATAGATCATTGTGAGTTTGGTCCTATCATTAGATTGGGTACAAAAACTATGGTCTATTTTTTTTCAAAGGGAAAATCTATCCCAGCCATTGTTTAACAACAGAAGATAGATGAGTAATTTTTCATGAGTGCTGAGGAGTTTTTCCAGTTGCCCCCTCACTTCATATGAATATGGCCCACATTTATTGAAAAGTGGTTAACCAAGGCTGTACATTGCAATTCAAATGATTCACAATAGCTTTCATCAAGCTGTTCACCTTGTTATGTCTGAAAAATTACCTGCAATTATTTGGAGGAATCAAAACATTAAAAGGAATATTTCTGTTTTTCTTCTACAAAAGTTGCTTTTATTTTTCATGAAGGAAGCTGAGACATTACTATCAGATATAAAATCCTATCATCTCAGCTCAGTTAAAAATTAATTTTATATTACCATGTCTATAGACTGACATTGAACAGCTTTAGCATTTTTTTATGGTCAGGCAGCGTTAGTTAATTCTCAATGGTCAAAGAATGTTTTAGAAAAGATGCTTTTTTTGTGGCAAATCAAAATTAGTTTGTTCATTATATGCAATTAATATATGTGAAATATAAATGAGTTGGAAATTACTTTTTAAATTACTCTTGGTGTAAAATATCAAAATTAAAAGTATATCCTGATGACAACTAAATTTTTAGTTAATCATTAAAAAAGAAAAAGAAATCTTCTATAATTTTTCTAAATTTTTATTAACAACTTAAACTATAAATTTGATTGGTGGAAGTTCTAAAATAATTTGTTATATCACTTTTTCTGTATTTTGAAGATATTTTTCAAAAAATATATAATGAAGAAAATTTGTAATAACATTTAAGAAAGGTTATGCATTGAGGTTAAATTAACACATTTTAAGTCTCGTAGTTTAGTAAAACAATTTTTATCTAATTGAGGTTTGGTTAACAATTTTTTTTTTCACTATTTTCATGTGTTGATTTTTCAAAGGTTAAACCTGTTCTAGTATCTTATTTCAAGGCATGAAAAGGCGAATTGTGTTAGCTTTGGGATTTAGTAAAAATCTTGGATTTAGAGACAAGCATTTTGAAATTACAAAAAATTTTTCTAATAAAAATTATACTATGTGGTAGATTCTAGTGTTAACCAGAATCATTAATTATAGAATGTAGAGCATATAAATTGGCTTTTAAAAAAAATTAAAGTTTATCAAAGTTAAGTCTCTTACCAACCGAATAAAAATCTCATTTTGTGAGTTTATTCTTTAATGAATATTGGCTAAAAGATATAATTTATTCAAATATTTGGCATTCATATCACAACATTTTTTGAAGAAACTTTTACTTCTTTTAATAATTTTATAAATTTCAGTATTACATACATTTATTAAATGTCTTAAATTTATACCATTATATATATGAAATAATGTTTTACTGGGAAAATTCGAAAGTTGTTAAAAATGATTATTAAGTAAACATAAAATACAGATTTAAAAAGCATTACTCTCATTTATAAGAAATAACCAACTACAGGAAAATAATTTTTATAAATTATATATTTTATTAAATAAGCATTTTAATTTTAAGTGAAAAATTATGAATAATTTTTATTCATTTTTAGTATTTCCAATAATTTTATTAATTTATTGGAAATACTAAAAGTATATCCATTAATTTTAAAATAACTGTTCCTAAGACGATTGCAAAATTTTTTCATTTACTCATCCAAATAAAGCTTAGAAAGGACAAATATGGACTCATATCTCAGATAATAATCATCAGATTAGGCGAAATTAATCGAAGATATTGTAGCTAACAATTATGATACTTTTAATTTTCTAAAAAATATGAAAAATTGTAATTTCTATTGTCTAGACAAAAATTGTTTTGAAAATAGCTCTTTTTTTATGCTCTAATAAGCAAAAGTAAAATAGATATTTTTGCTTTTATTTATTAATGTAATTCAATAAGTGAGAAAATCACAGTGAAAATAAGCACTTTTATTATTTTGAACAAGAAATAGTATAAGTATAGTTTTCTCTTTAAGAGGAAAATTTAGGTAAAAACAATCGGTTTTCAGTATATTGCTGACAATCTTTGAAGAATGAGGGCAAATTTTCGAAATTTCTGTTGATAGGATGCTCTTCAAAAATATTCGAAAAAATTCAAAGAAGTGCCTGACGTTGTTGAGCAAATATAAATTAGTACCTAAATTAAATAGAGAAGGATTAACTTTCATTACAAATGCTCAATAACACTTCATTTTATTTTTTTATAAAAATAGATTGAATTTCATTTAAATGAATTTTATTTAAAAATCTACTAAAGTGTTATATGTTTTGACACTAGCATGAACAGCTGAAGACCTTTCTAAGGCATTTGATTTATGTACCACTTGCGGCCTTGATACCGCTTGTCCTTTTTGGATCTTGCGCCACAAAACCAACCAACCACGTGTGGCCAACCGAGAGTATTTTTCATTGATTGTGTAATTCATATTTTTATGTTGCAATTGAAGAAATCCTTCAAACACTAGACAGGATACAAACATCACTCATCTCTCTTTGTTCAACAGTGACAAGGGCTGAACTAATATGAGCTAATAGTCATTCACTTGAATTGTGATCCATTTTGAAGTCATTTATCAAACTTCAAAATTGAATTGCTAAATTGAAAATTCAAAATTGGATCTAAGCTAATTAATATCGAAAAACATTTGAAGCAAAATCTCCTACTTATCTCACATTTTATTATCTACAGTTCTCTATTTCACAATTTTTTTGTATCATAATTTTATTTGAGAACCATTGAATTGTTGCCTTATTAATGAGTAGTTTTCGTTTTTTAAATATGTTAATATTTTTTCAATTAAAACATGATTTTATATTTAATCTTATTCGCGCGCGCTTTTTATTAATCTAAATATGCTCAAAGGAAATTCTTAAAACGTAAATGATTTGCTATTAAAATTATGAATATTCAAATGATAAAGTGAAATTTGATTTAAAGCTTTAATGTAGTTACTTGTTGTATATTTCAATATTTTAAATTTTATCGAAATTAAAATAAATTGTTTAATTTTTCATCATTCACATTAATTCTAATTTATTGATTTTAATTATATTTATGTAATATCAATTGAATTTTATACATCATTGTCATATAATACTAATAATTTATATTACTAATATTATCAATCATCAAAAATTAAAATGAATGATTATTTAGAGGTAATGTCAAGAATAATCTGAAAAAATTTTAATGTCACATGAAAGTAAGACTTCTGTTGGTATTTGTGCTTCATATATATCATTAAATTAATAATTAATCCCCGTAAGCTAATTTTAAGTTTTTTAAAATAACCATGCCAAGTTATTTTTTAAATGAAGACTTTTCTTAAATGATTTAAAAGTATTTTATTATAATTTTCAGCAGACATTTTTTTTCATTGCTTTTTAAATACTCTTTATTAAAACATATTTTTTATTAAAATTTTCAATAGAAGCATTTAAAATTTCGAGTTCTTTCTGATAAAAGAATTATCTGAAAGAACTCTAAGAATGCGAGTTAATAATTTGATTCTAGGATTAGAATTTTCTGAGAAATTTTTCTTAATTTCTCTTCAAGTTAAATTTCGTATATTTCGTGTTTAAAATTCACCTAAATTCGAATTCAGTAATACAGTTAATATACTAAAAAATATTTACTTAAAAATCTTGGAACATCATTAATTTGAATATTAGTTTAAATTGAATTAAGTATCAAAATGGATAATTTATTTCATATTTGCGAGTGTCTCTTTAGTTATTGTAGTAAAGCAAATTATAACAATATTACTTTTCGATGAATTTGATAGATTTGTCTAAGTTATTCAAGCGGTATGTGAAATTTCTTTTTCAATTCTTAAAAAATTAAATAAATGAAATGAAAATTAGGTGAGCATTTAGAGAAAATTCATTTATTCTCTATCAATCACAAAAAAAAAGATACTGGAAATCTCTGCTCTTTTCTTTTTATTAGAAATTTATAAATTCGAATTTGGAGACTAAATGAAGAATTAAAAAAAAAAGCCAAATTGAATGCGAAAAGTTTAAAAAAATATTATATTTAGCATAGAATTCAACAGTTTGCAATTAATGATTGTTAAAATCCAGTTATTATAATAAAATAAAACATTTAATAAATAAATAATAATTAATGATACAGAAATATGTAAAAATTCTTTGAATTATGGTAGCCATAATTAAGCATTGAATATATTCAATTATGTTTAAAAAATAATTGAAAACCATCGTAATCAGTTTATAATTTCAATATGATTTTAAAAATACTAAGAATAAAATACAAGAAATAAAGTTTAAAAATGTTTCAAAGTATATTTTCCCTTCGGAAATTGTTAAAAAAATTCCTAATGTATCAAAAAGTTTTCGTAAAATAAAAGTACCTTTACAGGTTAGTGCGGTAAATATTTTTATGCCTGCAGTATACCGCATTGGCGGTGTTTATGCAACATGAAAATGCGAGTCAAATTGATAGTAGTATTGCTGTTAGTGTAGATATACTTTTAGCCACATAGAATAGAGTATAGATTAATTTAAGAAATAGGGAAAACACAAGTACATTAAGAAAATTGAGCAATTGATCCACTTCTATGGTATGAAGAACGTGTCAATTAATATCGATATTAAACATAAAATGTGTGTTGTTCAATATAATAGGACTTTAATTACGAATCAAAGGATTTAGTAAGAGCATAACTGCCGATAAGAAAATTTTAAAACCAAACATGCACTAGCATAAATCGATATAAATATTCTATTTCCTTCTACTTTCTGTACTTTATCATGTAAGAAAGATAAAATTTTGAAATTTAGGAATAATAAACACACAAAAATAGACCTTTTTACTACTTTTTTTGAAAAATGAAAGTAAATCGAAACAAGAACTTCCATTATTTTTTAAAATGTCCAATTCTATTCGCCTGAAGATAAAAAAAAATTTAATATTGCACGCAACCAGTCATTTAATAGATAAAAAAAAGATAATATTGCTCAGCATTATTCTTTACCATGAGCTATAATTTCTTCTTTACCTATATAAATTAATCGCAAGTCTAAAAAGAATGCATTTTTGTTCCACATGTATACTGAAATATACCTAAATAAGTTTATACATCTATTAGACTAATAGAGTGAGTATTTTTATTTATATATATATACATAAAAGTAACCATACATATTTATAATTCACATCAAAATTTAATTTTAATATGAATATAAATAATAAAAATGATTTTTTGTATCTTGTAATTAAAATAATTTTAATCATTGAAAATATAACGTGATCGTTTTTAGTCAAGATCAAATTTATGTTAATAGTAATATGTGATAATTTTTTTTAGCAATCATGAAAATTTATCATTTTCCATTCTTTATTCAAATGTAAACTTATTGCAAAAGCCTTTTTTCATTACAACATACATTCTGAAATCCTTTTTTTTTTCTTCAATATTTTTAAGCTATCATAATGTAATAGGGATAGGAATTTTAACCATAAATGTAGTAAAATCAAGATAATAAGAGTTCGAGAAAGTTGTTCAGAAAAATCAAAACAGGAAAATCACTACAAAGTTTTAGTTAGAAAAAACATAAAAATTTTAAAGAAATTTTTGAAATTTTTAAAAATGAAAATTAAGATTATATATAATTATTTTACAATATCATTATATGATAGGAAATACTTTGCAATAATGTTATGACAATTAACTACAGTGTATTTTACAAATTACAGTTATTTTCATTGATTAAAGAAATTATTAGGTCTACCAGAAAGTTCTGTCCGCTCCGGTTACAATCAGTTTCAACAAGTATGCGCATATTCCTGTGACAAATATTTTGGCGCAGCATGTCCTTTCTTGGACCTTGCGCCATAAAACCAAACAACAACAACAAGTGACAAATATTTGGCTCTCTTTTTTGATCGCTAACAATGTATACACATTTTCGTCGCGGATGAACTAAAACGAAGATCATTCTTGTTAGTATTAAGTAAGACGCGATCGTGTACCCATGGCTACCGATAAAGTTCATTTACGCCACTGTATTTTGTACGAATTCCAACAAGGAAGAAATGCTACAGAACTGTATAGAAATTTATTGAAAGTATTTAGTGAAGGTACAGTTTCTGATAGAACATGCAGAAGATGGTTCAAAAAATTTCATGTAGGTGATTTCGACCTTTCTGATAAGCCACGCTCTGGGCGACCATCTTTGATCGACGACGATACTGTCAAGATCATGTTAGAGCAAGATCCTTTTTTGACAACATCGGAGATTGCGGAAAGGCTTGATTCAGCTCAACAAACCATTTCCGACCATATTCGAAAACTAGGGTTTGTGTGGAATTATTCGAGATGGGTGCCACACAAGATGTAAGAAGAATTTGAATGATCGAATCATCATATGCACATCTCTGCTTGCACGTAATCAAAATCGGACCCTTCTTTGACCGGATCATAACTGGGGATGAAAAGTGGATTACCTATGAAAACATCATAAGAAAAAGGGCATATTGTGAACCCAGAAAACCTGCCCCCTCTACCTCTAAACCGAAGTTGAGCCTGAACAGGAGAATGTTGTGTATATGGTGGGACATTCGAGGACCAATACATTTTGAGCTGTTGAAACCAACGAAAGGATAAATTCGGAGAAGTACTGTCTGCAGTTGGATAAGTTAAAAACAGCATTCCAAGAAAAGAGGCCGGCGATGTTCAATAGGAAGGACATTATACAGTTTCATTGCAATGCCAGGCCACATGCTGCTTTGGGGACTCGTCAGAAAGTCGCAGAGCTAGGCTGGGATATTCTGTCGCATCCACCATAATCCCCGGACCTAGCACCATCTGATTATCATTTGTTTCTATCTTTACAAAATTTCTTGCAGGGCAAACAATTCAAGAACGAAGAAGATATCAGACAAGCACTGGTTCGATTTTTAGCCTCTAGAGATAAGACATTTTTTAAAAATGGGATAGACAAATTGCCATCACGCTGGCAAGAAGTCATAAATAATGATGGCAATTATATTATTCAATAAAGTTTATCCAAAGTATGCAAAAATGTATTCCTTTGTTTCATTCTAAAAACGGACAGAACTTTCCGGTAGACCTAATATATGTTTTAAACGATTAAAATAAAATGTGAAAGCTGAGAAACTTACGAGATAAAATGAAATATTTTTAGTTGCTTTTAATTAGAGTCATAAGTTTAAGAAAAAGTAATAAATAGTGTGATAAAAACTATGTATGCAAATTAACAATATATAAAAAAACTTTTACAAATAAAGTTTTCAAATTAAAAATTTATATTTTACAGGGAAAGTTATAGGGACTTTATTGTATCATGAAACAATAAATGCGCTCTTGGAGATAATTAATTACAATTATATTAATAATTGTTTAGGCAAAAAGAAAATTATTTCTTCCTTGTTTATGTTTAACCATAGATTTTTTTTTTAATGTTTTATAGCAGGGATGGGCAAACTACGGCCCGCCGGAAGGTTCTATCCGGCCCGCGGATAGAATTTTAATTTGCCGGTCAGAGGCAAATTAAAAGAAATATTCATATATTATATATCCCTCTCCTTTTCTTCTTTGTTTAAATATTATATTTTTTCTTCCTTTTTCAAAGAGCTGGTAATTTGTTTACATGCTTTTTTTTTTGTTCTACCAAACATAAATCGAAGGAAATAGCAAGCACAGGCAGTTTTCAATCGGTAAAGTGTTAAAAGCGGAAGTTATTTGTTAGTTATACCTGTAGATTGGATCCAACAAGCTTGTGGAGTATTATCTTTTTATTATCTTTTTCTTGTGGAGTAGACATGGGAATTCAATATAGGTGAATTAGACCTCACATGTGGCAGACTGCGCATTTTAAGCTCCATCTAGTGGCTTTTTCTTTTGGCGCGAGTTCTAATATCATTGATTGCGTGTTGAAAGATTGTGGACATATAGCGTCATTGAGAATATCGTGGTGAAATTATTAAAAGTATAGCGTAGCTAGTGCTTGTTTGGGTTATTCGTAAAATATTTCAATCCCAAAATGGCTACTAAAAAACGTAAAGTTGATTAAGAGTGCCGCGCTTTTAATGATGAATGGACATTGAAATATTTTTTTTCAGTTTTAAAAGATAAACCAATGTGTCTTATCTGCAATGAAGCTGTAGCAGTCTTCACAGAGTATAACATTTCCCGTCATTTCACATCTAAGCATAAGAATTCCAATTACGAAGCAATGTCCGAATATGACAAAAAAAAAATGTAGAAAGTCTTTGTAAAAAATTATCAGGCTGGTAAAATTTTTTCAAGGAGGTAAACAGTATTCAAGAAGCAGCTACACATGCAAGTTACATTGTAGCATACAATATTACTAAAAATAATAAAGCTCTCAGTGATGGGGAGTTCGTTAAACAATGCATGCTCCAAGTTTGTGATGTTTTATAACCAGACAAGAAAATAATTTTGAGACTGTAAGCTTATCTCGAAAAACGGTGACTTCAAGAATGGAAGCCATCGATAAAAATTTAGCTTCCTAATTAGAGTCAATGGTTGACCAGTTTAAATTTTGTTCCATAGCTACGGATGAAAGCACTGGTATAAATGATACTGCCCAATTAGTATTATTTATAAGAGGTGTTGATGAGAACTTTGAAATTATTGAGGAACTGGCGTGCATGCGTTCTTTAAAGGGAACTACAACGGGATGATATTTTTCGTGAATTTCAGGAAGGTCTTTTAACTCTGAAAGTGCCTATAACAAATATATGTAATATTACGACCGATGGAACACCAAATATGACACGAAAAAAATCTGGATTTCTTGGACTCTTTAATCAAAACTATCCCGGGAACAATGTTGTTTTCTACATTGTGTTATACATCAAGATGCTCTGTGTAAATCAGCATTGAATATGAAATCTGTGCTTGATACAGTCGTGAAGCTTGTAAATACTATTCGATCTCGTGGGCTTACTCACAGGCAATTTCGAGATTTTCTTCAGTCAGTGCAATCTGAATACTCTGATGTACTGTATTACACGAAAGTAAGGTGGCTTACTGCAAGATGTGTTTTCGAGCGAGTTTGGCAGCCGAAAGACGACATTGTGTCGTTATTCCATGAGAAACAGTGTTCTGCGGAATGCGAAATGTTAGAAGATACAAAATGGCTTTCAGACTTTGCATTTTTCACAGATCTTCTTTGTCATATGAACAACTTGAATGTCAAGATGCAAGGGAAAAATCAATTTATCGACAATATTTGGTCACATCTCAAAGCTTTTAAACTAAAACTTAATATGTTTGCTGGGCAGCTAGGTAAGAACGACTTATTAAATTCAATACCTCAGTAAATGAAGAGAACCTTAAGAATTATGAAGATAGCTTGAAAAAACTGGATTTTGAGTTCGAACGCAGATTTCAAGATTTCAGTGCCATTCAAGCAGAATTGGATATTTTTACCATGCCATTCAACGTAAATTGTGAAGCAGTGAGGTCAGATTTGCAGCTTGAATTAATTGAGTTGCTATCTAACAATCATCTCAAGCAATTGTTTCTAAATATGTCAAAGTTAGAGTTTTACAAATTATCGAAAGTAAGTTTCCCAAATTTAATATCTCATGCCCAGAAAATCAGTGCTATGTTTGCTTCATCTTATATATGTGAACAAGTGTTTTCAACTATGAACCTTAGAAAGAATTATTTCAGAAGTAGACTGACAGATGAGCATTTAGCCTCGTTCCTTAGAATCGGTACATCTCACTTCGAACCTCAATATAAGGAACTTTTAAAAATGAAATCGCAATTTCATTCATCTCATTAATATATTAAATTTATTTTTTTGATTTTTGGCCCGCGATCGAAAAAATTTGCCCATCCCTGTTTTATAGTATTTCTTATAACATTTAAATAGTATCTTAATATTATTGGTACGTAATTGCAAATAGCCTTTAAAATATAAATACGAAATTATAAATTTGTTTCTGGTAAACTGATATATATGAAGGGTGTTGATGTAGAATGATATATGTACACGTGATACTATAATTTGCTACAAGAATTATTGAAGAGTACTTAAATAAGATTTCAACAGAATAATTTTAGAACTTTTAATCCGTATTATTCACTGATCAGTAAAAATAAATCTATATAAAATGTTCACAAGATAACATAAGGCTACTTTTAATTAAATAATTCATTTATTTATCTGAAAAATTTATAAAATTGCCGATGATAAGTAATTATAACTATAAAACATCAAATAGTTTTACATTTTCAGAATATGAAATAACAAATACTATTAAAATCCTAAAAAATAAAAACAGTCAAGAAACATTGAATTTTTACTTAATTACATATATGCAGATAGAGAGTATTAAGTCAGAGTATAAGAACTACATTAGAATAAGAGATATGAATTTTAATCATTAAACAATGCTGTTTAAAATAAATAAATTAAACAACAATATATTAGTAAAGTTTGCTTACCCATATTATCCAAGAGCTATGTTGTCCTTAAGGGGCGAAATGGGTTATTAAGCTACACGGCATTTTACCAAGGCAAATTAATATATCCTTAAGTTATGAAGAATAATTTTTAAATTATGTATTTCTTCACAATTCTTCAGAAAAGTTTATTTTATTCGAAATATTTAATGTTTGGATTTTAAAAAATAATCAATTTGGAAAACATAAATAAATACTAATAGTCAAAATGCAGATCCTATCATTTAGTTTTATTTAGAAAGTAATTATCAAAGCTCCAAGTCTTGATTATTTACGAAATGTCAAAAATGAACCGTATTTAAAGAAATTTGGAAATTGAGAACATTTTTATAACTGCATTTTCCCCTTTATTTGTCCATATTTCTAATATATTTCCAAAATTCTTTTTGAGAATAAATTTAGAACAAAGTTTTTCAGTCGCCTGATATATTTGATCATCTAAGTCTCTGTGTTACACTGAAAGGAAGTACAATTATCATTTCTTTTTTATTAGATGATTGACGGTTTAAATAGCGGATGGTGAGGCCTATGGCAGGATTTCAATTTCGTCAAGATCGTAAATTTGTTGGGATATTCTGGCTGGAGAATTTCCAAAATGTCAGTCAGCAGAAGTAATTTTGAGAAAACAGAATGGAAATTGTTTGATAGATTCGATTAATCTATTTATGTTTTGTAAAATTTTACTTTATACTTCTTAGTAAAATCACAAAATATGGCAAAATATTTATTATTTTGATTGAACTAATAAGTTTCATAAATTTAACATAAAAATTCTATCTATGCATTTTTTAGTTACTTAGCCTCATTGCAAAATATATTGACACTGGAAAATCATAAAATAGATTATAATCAAAGACGCTAAGAGAAAATGTAAATCTCGACACAAACCCAAAGTATACTAGAAATAGGCCAAAGAACATTGCAAATCTAAAAGAAGGCTTTTATTTCCTACCCTGCTCTCTAACTTTTCTTTGACGGAAGCACCTGAAAGTTTCTTGTTTAAAATCTTTAAACACTAGCTGCTTTGATGCTAAAAATTTTTTAGTTTTCTATTAAGAGGATTTGGCCTGCTTTCATTCGTTTGTGACCAGCCACACTACGAATATCTTCTTTAAGAATTCTTGAAATTTTTCACTAATCAGATTAATTATTATTTCTGTTAAATACAAATTTTATTCCAAGTATAAAATATTTCATATGAAACACTTGCTTTGCAACAGCACTTGTTAAAGTATATTTGAGCTGTAAATGAACTATATTCTTTAATTGAAATTACAATGCCATTATTAAATGTATATTATTTCTCAAAATAGAATATTAATAAAGGGTTCTGTTCCAAATATCCATTTGCATCAAAATAAAAAAATTATTAGAATTTTCTAATGCATTTTAAATAATGCTGAAATACTTTAATTATTTTTTTAATGCGAGATTATACTCTAAAACCGGAAACTGATTTAATTCCAAGTATATATAGGTAAAGAATGCCAAAAATATCCTTCTTTCACCTGTGATAAATGTTATTTTAATTTAAACTATAATAAAATTTCTTGTATTTTTCCTGCATCCTTGTGTTAGTAAAAAAGGTTTTTTTTTTTTTTTTTTTTTTTTGTGAAATATATGTATTTTGTTATTTAATCATTATTAAATTGAATACTATATTAATTTAAATGTTTCATTATTTACCTTATTACTGATGATTATTAACATTATACTATTTTTTTACGGTTAAAAATTATAATGCATTTTTAAAGAAAAATTTGATAAGGGACAAGAACATGTTCCATATGTGAAAGATTTGTAAATAGATTATTGACATTATCATGCCACCAATTAAAAAATTTAGAACGCCTTGTGCCTTATCATGAAGCAGACCCTTCCAAACTTACCATATAATAGACTAAGATAAAAATTAGAACTAAGAAAGTGAGTTGTTATTTTATATATACATGCGCATAATTATATAATAATTGTTATTGTGTTTGCTACGTTAAAAATGTATTTAAAGTAATTTTTCGCTGTAGTTCCTTTTATACTAAAGACATATATTTTATATTTTCATACTAAAGATATATGATATTATTTTTGGATTTGTTGACCTGACAACTGTCCCGTCGTTCCTTTGTTAGTATGTTCGTTTCCTATCACAAAAAGAAAGTATTATTTATTTTTTTGTTAAAAATCCATTCATTAAAGTATGCTACTAATGCTTAATAAGAATTATATCAAAGGTGACGGGATTTTTTTTTTTTTTTTTTTTTTTTTTTGCACTTAATTGAAAAGTTACATATTTGTTAAAAGTGTCTCAATTTAAATAATAAGTGTATGACAAAATTGTAAGATTACTATGAATTGTTGGTGATTTTCATTATGAATAATTAATAAGATGTAAGTAAATTAAAGTAATGCGAATAAAGTAAACGCATATTATTTTTAAGAAATATTTAAATATTTTAAAGGAAATTTCAATTTTTTTATTCAAATATCTTTTACAAAATAATAAGACTACTCTGGTTTACACATTTTTTTAACAGAACTAAAAAGATGTTGATTTACAATTTTCTAAATAACTTCATTTCCTCGA
Source organism: Latrodectus geometricus (assembly GCA_026290005.1). Lineage (NCBI taxonomy): Eukaryota > Metazoa > Arthropoda > Arachnida > Araneae > Theridiidae > Latrodectus > Latrodectus geometricus. Next base: position 124,428 of record JAPDSC010022835.1, read on the forward strand.
TTTTTTATTGAATTAATCAGTAAAATTTTTAATTTAATCAGTAAAAAGTAAAATTTGGGAATTTCATAATTTCGCTAAATTTATCAGATAGTTACTTTCGATTCGTATACAGAATCATTGACGGTTATTTGCGTATATATAATGAACCAAATGAACTTCCGTCTTCAAGATTTTTTATGGAATTAAGTTCTGGACTTATTCTTAGCCAACTTAAACCCCAATTCTTTCTTCTGAAATCAATTTTCCGTTGATATTAGCACAAGGTCTGACACACTAACTTACTCAAATTTCCAGTTGATCCTCCTAAAATGAAATAAAGTATTATAAAAGCCGTCCTATTCATTAAAGAATTTAAATGAACTGTATCTTAAGAAAAAGAAATTTATTTAACACAACATTAAAAAGGAATGAGGGAAGGCTAAACGTTTCCTTACACTGTTATAGCTGCTCTCTTAGACTACGCAAGCAACTACCTCACTTGAGTAAGGAAGAGCGACATTATAGGGGAGGTCTTAACATACTCCTCAGGGTTGAAATGTTAATTTCAAAACAATATCAAAAATTTACATTAAAATACATCATGATATTATGTAAATAATAACTTTAAATTTTTGATAAGTTCAATTACTTAACTCTTGACAACATTAAAATTATAAAATACAATAAACATACATTACAATATAGTTAATATGTAAAACGTATAATATATATGAATAACATGCAATTCAATTTTTTTGTTGCATTTTCAAATATGTGAACAATATCTTTAAATTTACAGATGAAATACTTAAACTTCTAATACTTCGTTTTATAATTGTACCATTTGGCAATCTAACATTTACAACTCTTATTTTAGAATCATTACTTGGGAAAACTTTCTATTCAATCAATTAAGTATATATTCATTGGAAGATTATCTTCTTTTATTAAAACTAAAGAGCCTATCTCTACATTGTCTTTTCCAAATTGCCATTTTGTTCTTTCTTGCAAATTGATTAAATAATCTTTTCCAGAGATTCCATATTTTTTTAGTGTTATTGTTCTTTTCCATCCATTAAGATTACTTTCTTTTATATCAGCTAAACTAGAATCTTTAATGCTTTCTAATTACCTACCTATCAAAAAATAACCTGGACTCAATGTTTCAAAGTCATCAAAATCAGAATTTGGTAATGTAAGGGGTTTAGAATTTACAATTCTTTCAATCTAAATAACTATAGTTAAAATTTCTTCCAAAGTGAATGTTCGTTTCCTGTTATGTGCCTTAAGTGGTATATGAATGGCTTCGCACCCGATACCTAAAGACTTCTAAAGTTAGGTGATCTAGGAGGTAAAAATTTCCAGTAAATATTTTCATTCGAGAAAAAACTACCTAGTTTATTATCAGGATTTTTTAAATTTTCTTTTAATTCTTTCAGTTCTTTATTTGCAGCAACAAATGTTTTAACATTATCCTTGAATATTTTAGCATATTTACCTTATCTAGCAATAAATCACTTGAAAGAAGCTATAAGGGCTTCCGATGACAAATCGGTTTCTATTTCATAGTAAACTACTCAAGTAAATGCATAAATAAAAATTGCTACATGTACTAAATTAAGTTTTCCTTTTCATTGACTTTTAAACCTAACATGAAATGGACCACAGAAATCGATACTTGTAACATTAAAGGGATATAAGTTCTTTCTATTTTTTATGTAGGCAAATTTCCCATTATTTTATTCTGCTTTTATGGCTTTTTTTAAAACATATCAAGCATTCATGCTCTGTTTTCCAACACAAATTAAATGGCCAAAATTTTTAGTTACAAAATACAATAAGGATTGAGGACTAGCATGTAAATGTTTTTCATGATAATATTTTAAGATTACCATAGTTAATTTGTGAGACTTATGAAGAATAATGGTATTTTTTCTTATCTTTAGTAAAATTTGAATTGCTTAATTTACTTTAAACTCTAAGAATATTTTCTTCATTAAGATATGAATTTAAAGATTTTTATTTGCTTTTACCTGAAACGGGCTTCTCTTTGATTATTTTTCTTATGTCTTCCGCAAAATCTTCTTGCTCTATAACTCTTACCATAAGCTTTTATCCTCGTTCAAGTTCTGAAGATTCTAATATACCTGATTTCCTCTCCAATGGAGATTTTACATTATGTATGAATCTGAGACAAAAACTTAATAAATAGATTGATTTTATATAATTGTTAGAAATTTTCTATAAATTGAATACAAATAAATTTTTGATACATTAAATTTAAAAAATTAGAATTCTTATTAGATAATATCAGCTTTCCTTGGTTCGTTTTCGAACTCTTCTTCGTTGACTAGATCAATGAATTCATTTAACTATCATCTTGTAACAGGAATGTTGGTCCACGAAACCAGTTAGAATTGTGGATCAAGTAGCTGGCTTTTTCTCCTCGAGTAACCAGATTGTTCTTTCCAGGGTAGTAAGACCATGAGTTGGCATCAGTCGGGATTTTAATCTCTGTAACTCTATAGGCTATAAGGGGTTTCCACTTTCTTGGTAAATTTTGAATCCAGTGCACAACAATTAGGGAGTGTTTCCAGAGATAAAATTTTGTTGTAGCTTTTTCACGAACGATTTTCTTTATTTTATCCACTAAATGTCGGGCGAGTAAAGCTCCCTATAGCTCTAATCCTGGAAAGGTAAAATTTTTAACTGGAGAAACTAAACTTTTCAAAACGACAAGATTTACTTCAACATCATTATTCTTGTAGACTTTGAGGTAAGCTGGGACACCTTAAGCTTATCATCAGAAAAGCTATACATTTTCAAGTATTAATTGAAAGGACTGTCCAAAATAAATCTTGGTATTTTATATCTGTAGGAAGCTGTTTATTCCAGGAAAGATTTTTTTTCACCATAATTCTAACAAAATACATTTAGTTCTTATTGTGAATGCAGTTAAAAATCCCGTTGGATTGAATATCTTCCCAGCAGCTTGTAAGAGGAATCCTTTCGTTTTCCTTTTGATTTTAAGGAACTCTATTAAATTTTTACTTTCACTGTCAGCAGTCTTCTGCAGTATTCCAAGTGATACCTACTATCTTCTCTAAATTGTTTCTCAATTTCACAGAAGATTCTGGTTGGTGAATATAGAAAAATTCTTTCTCCCATCTGTCCATTAAGTTTTCTTAGTTGGAATTCCATTTTCATAATTTCATTCTTGCATCCTGCATTATTTTCTTTGCGTTAAAAGAATTTTGGAATTCTTCTTCTACATTATTAGCTCCAGTAAGCAAATAATCGAAGAAAAAACAAACGTTCAATAAATGAATTATGGTTCTATATTCATAACGATATCTTTCGGTATAATGCTTAATGTGGCAGCTAAAAAGAAAGGTCATGAATTAACTCTGAAGAGAACGCGCTTCAATCTGCAAATTTCAGTCCATAGTTACCTCTTTGAAGAAATATCATTTTCCAAAGGAATTTTGTTGCACCTCTAGCATCTATTAATTAAGATATTTGTAAAAATGTCTTCTCGATATCGGCTGTGAATACTACTTTATTGAAGCGAAATAAGATTAATAGGTCTATTAAATTTGGGTTAAGATTTGGACCTGGTTTATTTCTAACAAGTCAGCAACTTCATTCGTACAGAAAGACGGTGTCCAGTAGGAAGTCACTAAGGAGCGAAAAGAAAATAAATTCCGTTTTTCCTTTTATTTGTGTTTTAGTTGTTGAGAATATAACGTACTTGGGTGCAACAGAAAAGGAGAGACAACGGTTAATCATCGTAAGTGAACTTTAGCAGGGTCGCTCTTTTTTTCGAGGTAAAAAGATTTTCAGTTTTGTTTTCACCGTTCCTGAACATGAGAGTGTGGTGTTTACGGGTGTAGATTTTTCTTTTCATATTTGGCAAGTCTTTTGATTTTTACATTCCGAAAACTTATGAGACTCGAAACAGTTAAAACAAAGTAGTCTCTTTTTTATTTCGTTATAGCGACCATTAATAGACATTTCATGCAATTTCTTACATTTATAAATGGGATGAGAATTAATTAAGCATATGTTGGATAATTTATTTGATTTTATCATTAAACTTTTATTTTTAAAATAGTTTTAACTTTTAAGCTTTATGTATGAAAATTGATTTCTTTACGTATTTTCTAATATTTGACTTCACAGTGATAAAATTTAATAAATTCTTCCCAATTTGGAAGTTGTTTGTGACTTGCATTATTTCGATTGTTTACGCATTTATTTAACTAATTTTTGAGAAATACTATAGATTAGCAATAATTCAGATAATTTATTCAATTCCAAATCTAACTTTCTAAATTATTTTGATAACTCATGAGTTAGTTTCCTTAAAGATATAATTGAATTTATATGTGAGTCCGATATTAATTTCTTGTTTTCTTACTTTTCTTCAAAAATTTTTAATCAAGAACTAAAAGTGTCATCTTTTGTTTGAATTTATTTTCCTTTACCTTTTAAGGATGCTTATAAATAATAAAGTTTCTACGTTTCATTTAAATCGTTAACGTTAAAAATCAAAGAATTAAATTGACTCTTAAAAACATTCCAATCTTCATAATTAGCATAAAATATAGGTAAAGGTATTTCAGGAAGTTTAATCATAAGTGCTATTTGACATTCAGTTTGTTTCTTATCAAATTAATTTATATTTTTCAATTGAGAAATAAAGAATATCAACCTTATTTTGATTTTATCCAGGCTTTCTTGAATCTTATCTAAGTTGCTTCAGTGTTCATCAATATTTATTTCTTCTGGTAAGGCATAATATTCACTTCTCATTCCATCAGTACTCTTATTTATAGCTTTAATGTCCTCCTATTTTTGTAAAAAAATCCATATCACTTTCAGTCGTTTCTTGATATTCCCTTATATAAGATTTTAATTTTACGACTTTTGTTTTGATGACACTGCTCTGCAGATTCAAAACAGTAATTTTTTGCTTTGCCATAGTTTATTATCTCGTTTGGCTGGTAATTTTCCGGGTCGCAAGGATAAAAATGTTGGAGCCGTCCTTCTAACTAAAGAATTTAAATGTACTGTATCTTAACAAAAACAACATTTCTTTAATATAACATTAAAAAGGAATAAAGGAAGACCAAACGGCAGGCCCTTCTGTCACTTTCCACTGTTACAGAAACTCCCTTACAAAATTACACACAAACAACTCCCTCACTTGGGTAAGTGAGAGCCCATGTAGTATTATAACGGAGATCTTAACAAGTATTATGACTAAACGTAGTATAAAAACTAAAAGTGTTATGAAGTAGTATTTTAGTAACAATTAGAATGAATTTTATCAGAAATTCGCTGAAGTTTATATTTCTCAACGTGCGTATGCAAAAGCTCTCCACCATCACAAATCTACTATTCATATGTCTACTTAAAAACAAATTGTCGTCAGTAAACCATTAAAATGATAAACATTACATGCGATCTATACAAACTGAGTTTTGTTTCATCAGAAAAATTATATTTCCAAATATCATTCCAAGTTATAAACTTCTCTCTCTCTCAGCCTCCTTTATCCTCTTTTCATTATAATGCTCTAAGTCTAGGTTTCTTCTCTTTTAATTTCTGTAGATTACCATTTCAATTTGATCTTCAAATGAGTCAGGCTGTTGTTTCTGAGATTATTTTAACTGTCTGCTATATTATTTATGAATCGACAAATTTCTTTCTATTACAAGCTGAAAATATCTCTCATCGTGAGCTGATAGTTTTATTCTTCTAAAATCTTTTACATTCTTCATAAAAATCTCTACTTCAAATATTATGAATAGTTTTCACATTTTTGAAATGCGAAGTTATAGTTTACATATGATTTGTGCCTTTGGAAAGAAAAATTAAAAGGATTTTAAAAACTTGAATGTTTTGAATAAAAGCAAGTAAAAGCTTTCAAGCTTTACTTAGGACAAGAGTTTTTTGACACCAGGAATAAAACCTATTATATCGATTATTAAATATACATATATACACACATTAAATTAAAATGTTTGCTGCATGAAGAATCTTGATTGTAGTAAATATATAGCACATCAACATATTCTATTATTTAATCAGGAATTATTTCTGTAAGAATTTCAGTTTGAATTGTACATATATGTTCAAGTTGTCTGAAATTAACAATAAAAGAATATAAACAATTTAATTGCTAGTGTTCTATACATTATTGCGATTAAAAATTCCTTATATTATGCATATATTTTGAGCTATAATATGATTTTCTAATGTTTTTATTTAACCAATGACTCCATCATCCTTAACAGTATAAACATAAATAAGGAGCGATTTTTCTTCAAATAATTGTTGTTATACTTCAATATTAAATAGAATATGTAAATTTTCAATTACCTATAAAATTAAATATTTTGAATTAAATTATTAAAAATGTTTATAATTTCGACCCAATATTATTAAAATGGAATATTTAATTATAGGTTTATTTAGCAGTCAGTATAAAAAATTTTAGATTTCCTGTAAGAGCTTTTTAAAAGTTTCCATAAACATCTGAGAAATTTTTATGATTTGATTTTTGTTTTCATCAAAATTAAAACTGTTTTTAGGGTCCCATAGGCATCGATGATCTAGATAAATTAAATAAAATTAGCATTAATAAATTTAAACAATAAGTATATATTTGCTATTTTTATTAATAATTATATTTGTTACATTTTAATAATTATATACTTGAAAAATATGATTACCGATATGGTGGTTTATAATAAATTATCCTTCAAATGAAAATCTAAAATTTAATGAGTTCTCAATTTTATAAGAAAGAAAAATTTTTAGCTCGAGATATAACAATTTTTAAAATTTGTTCATGAAAACCTCGTCGTCGTGCTCTCTCGTCACCACCGAGGTGTTAGCTTTCCACCCATTTCCTGACGTAACGATGACATTAATGCTTCATTCACAGTAATGCATTTGGCATTTCTTGATATTTATAATATTAAAAGTTAATCTAGGATTTTTCTGATATAGTCAATCCCTTCATATGATTTTAGGAAATAAAGTTGATTTTAGATGAAAAAGATATTTTTAAGCAATTTAATCAGCTTTGACATTTTTCCTTTCCTTATCTGATTCCTTCGTTGCTTAGTAAGAAAATAATCCAAGAATAATTAATTAAATCAGTAAGTGAAAAAATTTAAAATACAAATAATTAGATTTTTATTCTTCATGTTTTCTTTGAAATGAAAGTTTTCAAAGTTTTGACTCACTATTCTCCAGATTTATTCTCCTGAAGCCTTAAGAGCTATCAAATTTTTATTACATATATTTAAATACTTTTTAGTACCTTATTAAATTTTTCTGTTATTGTATTGAATTTGTATAATGTGGTATTTGAAAAAAGCGAGTAATCTAGGTGTTCCGCAAAAGGGTGAACCCTGAGATATAGCTTATTTATCTGAGGAAATCCACTATACTATAATTCTATTATCATAATTTTATGTTGTTTAATCGAAATTGTAGTGAGTAAAATATGACATAACTTATATATTTATAATAGTAATTATGAAAGTAATTTATTAAGAGATATTAAATGAATTATTTTACACACATTCATTCATTTTATTTGAAACGAAATTTTTTGTAGAATTATTCCTATTAATTATTAAAAATACTAATTTTAGGGACCTCTAAAGAAAACATTTTTATTTGTATTTTAATTACATTGTGACAAGTTTTCATTAATAATATTTCAGTTTTTTAAAATTTCTTTTTTGGAGGGCCATATTTTATTATTTTATTTTAGTCAAAATAAGTTCTTTTATTTTTACTTTTAAAAGAAATAAAATGTTAACAAAAGTAAAAGGATTCTCTATAAGAAAATGAATATCAAGTCAAAAAATATTTCAGAATGTTAAAATTTTTATCATTTTGAATTTCTAGATAATAAATAATTACAGTGAGTCCCTTATATTTTTCAGTCAAAGGAATATCAATTATATATTGTATTTATATTTTTAATAGCAAAGACTTAATTGCTTAATCAATATTACTATTTTTCATAGGCATGTAACTTGACTTACAAAACCTGTAAAAACAATTAGGACTCATAAAGAACATTGTGAATCTTGCTGTATTCACTGCATTAAATAAGTTATATACCACTAGCTTATCTTTTCAGGGAATCTTCTTGATTATTTAAGGATCTATAAATTAAGAGATATATAGCATCAATCCAAATAATTTGGTAGATAACTTTAAAAAAAAAAATCTCAAATGCATAATGAAACTGACCAATATAATATTCCAGAAATTTTATTAGAAAAAATTAAAGATAATTTCCTTATTAAAATATGCATGAAGTTGGTGATACAAAATAATGTTATAGCACTACTTTAAAAAATGATTATCAAAAACACCATTAAAAGAACATAATTTTTAATAGAAATTAAATTACATTAACTTATTATTAATATAGAATAATATTTTATTAGTTATATATTAATTTATAGAATATAAATGTATAATAATTATATAAACTAAAATCTTGCTACTTTTATATAAGTTGGAAGATTTTCATTCTGGGCAAGTTTCTCCAGCTGTTCCCTTTTCTTTCTCCCTCTCAATTTTCAACAATAAACACTTGCTTCTTCCACGTTTGATTCGCTCCAGGCTTCGTGCTTTATTTCTCAACATGACACAATAATTATTAAATTTCAAATGCATTTCACCAAATAAAATTTATATTTCAATCAAATTAAAGTGGAAATTTTTTGAAAGTTTTTATTAATCTTAGCTACTGTTTAGTGCCCCTCTCCGAGCAGCGCCAAGGACATGATAGACCTACTTTTGCTTCGCTATTGATTAGACCACAACAAAAATGTACATAGTATTATCAATTGCAGAGAGTTTTGCTTACTACCGTAAAAGAAGTGTTAATTATGTTTCCTTCGTTTCACAACGCATGCGTTGATTGTCAAAAAATTGAATACATTATTTATTAATGAAATATTATTTAATAATCAAAAGAATTCAGAGAAAAATTTTCATACCTTTAACTAACGGAAATTAACTTTAAAAATTACGTTTAATCTATAAAATTCTAAAATAATTTATTTCATTTTTACTTCTAGATTGCTAGAATACAATGAATTTTTTAAATATCATACATGGGAATGAACTTTCAACTTTCAATGATATTCAAAATCTAAGTCTATTGTGTAATGTACAATACTCATGAATAGGTGTAGATGATCAGACAGAAGGCATACATGTCTATTATTTGTCAGATTTGTTTATAAAAGCTTTAGGGGTCTCACAGGACTTATGACACCAGATGAGTATTCCCTATATTATCAAACAGATTACATCAGCTTGAACAATCCTTCATTAAAATGTAGAGATATAGGCTCATGACATTTTCTAAATACTCTTCAATATCCATCGGACTCAACATGATTGGAAATGTGAATAGTAGACCTGACAACATGTTTCCAGTCTAATGATGGTGTTAGTGATCCCAGGCAAAGCGTAAAGTTTCATGCGGAATAATCAATTATTGTAAACGTGTAGGGTTTCTGCTTCAAAAATTCATATTAACGATGATCTATTGAAATTTAAAAAAAAAAGAAAAAAAAATTCTTATTACTTTTGACAACCATATTCTTCTGTATTTAATAAATATTCTTCTGTATTTTATGTATCTTTCTCATTATATTGCTCATTGCTTATGTATCTTTCTCATTGTATTATGTATCTTTCTCATTGTATTGCTTTGCCTATGTATTGTTTAGCATATTTTTCAATGTGATTCCATTTACTTCAATTTGGATATAGCTGCATTTTCCTCTTCGGCACTCTTCGGGGGAATAACACGAATATTTTTATACTTTTGTATCTCATGTTAGTCAGAAAAGGGTGTCTGTTTTGCATAGTTGACCATCTTCCTAACATCCCGATGAAGGCTTGGTCCCTATGCCTTTTCCTTAATTATATTATATTACATTGTTTTTCTTGATTTTGTCTTATTGATATTAAATTGTATAGTTTCTCTTTGTTTTATCTTTAACTATTAAATATATCTTACTTAATTTATATCGACATTTCACACAATAGCTGCTTTTGCACTGGTAGGATTGCTTTTAATACTTATTTATTGATTAATATTGCATTTTCTTTTTCTATACATTGTATTTATTGCTTTATATTTTATTATATATATACATATATACATTTTTACACTTGTACCATAGTCATGAAAATTGCTGGAGTGGAATGCCACTCATTATATTGCTATTGTTTTTTCTAAGACACTTAACATTTTAGAGAAGCATTAGCAAGGCATTTCATTCGTAACGTGTTTTAGATAGTAGGTAGTATGTCTGTAAACAAACAAACCAGGATCACATACAGGGTACCTGTCTCATGGCAAGTTATATATTTCTGGTTATTTATTTACATAAAGAAAACGAAAATTTATTTTGATGTCTCGAGAATAATATGTCTTACTACGTTAAATAGAATATCTCCATAAGAAGTTAGGTACGTAACATTGTATGGTGTTTTTAAACTTATTTGGTTGGAAATCAGAATTTAAAATTTATGTATACTTCATGTTTTAAATTTTTAAAGTGAATGTGGGAAAAAATTTTTTCTATTTATTTTTTGCGCAGTTAAATTTCAGTTTGAAGTATGTTAAAAAGGAAAAGATTAATATTCTCCTAATCGAAATTGCTGAATATAAGGTAGCATGGCATTTATTATCCTGTAGTTTTCTGAAAAGCAAAAATTTATTAATAGATATAATTTTTAATAGATAAAATGTTTAGATTAAATAAGGATGATTTATACATAAATCTAAACATTTTAAATCGGATAACATTAAATTTTAAATCGGATAACATTAAATCGAAACTGCTTTTTTTTTTCTAGTTGTAAATGAAGATTATATGTAAAAAAATGTTTTTTAGAGATTGTCGTCAGCTCTGCGCATTCCTTTTTTATTGTAATTCGAGCACTAACTTGATTTGTTTTAAATGTATGTATTTAGAACTATCTTTATGAATTTTAGAAATTACAGATGACATGCTATTTATCTTTGTGAAATTTATTTTGCACAATTTATTGTAGGTTCAATTTCTAATTTTTTCTTCTCTCAAAACTGATAGTATAATTTTCTGAAATAAATTTGGGATAGTTATTAAACTCTATTTTAAATCCTTTAAACAAATCATACTCATATTTTATGTTTCCAGTAAATTTTTGAACATGCTATACATTTTTTTAAGGTCTATTATAAAATTTTTCTGTGAAGATAAAGAGTGGAGATGGGTTAGATTTGGATAAATCAATAAATATAAACCAAAAATCTTTGGTATATTCATTATACTATATTTATTACTGGAAATCAAAAGCTAATCAAGTACAAATATTTTACTAATAACATAACAAAGTAACTTAACATTTGTTCTGTATTTTTCAATGTTTTTATATATTTACTAAGTTAATGAAGCTATTTGTATTTAATAAAATAGATGAAATAAATACAGATAAAAAACTTTTGAACATGTAATTTCTATGAAATTTGTAATGTTTTTAAATTCATACAAAATTGATTATAATTGATATTTTGTGAACCTTTTTGTAAGTGATAATTCTTAGATGTGGTCAAAAACACCACATTAATGATCAATATTTAATTCTTTCAATCAGATTTGAATCTAGACCTACCAGATAAAAAATCAAAATAATGAATTTTTTTTTCCTGTGAATAGCCATTTGATGGTAATAGTTATCTTTCAATAATTCATTATATATTTCAATTAGCAGGTGTAGCTTTTTCTTAATTCACAAAAATTTTATCTGGTTTTTTAGATAAATATAATAAATTCCGCTTTAACTTTAAGAGGAATTTATTAATATTTTGTTTTTCAAATCAATCAAAATTTTAATTCTTAATGTAATTAACATTTTAGAAATCTTAGGTTATGAATAATCTTGAATAAAAATTGATTCTTTTAAAAATTTTTTGTAAGCTATGTGGAACATCAATATCAATGACAATCCTTTAAACAAAGGGGGATCAGAGATTAAGCCGCTATTTATGACTACACTAAATATTTAATTATGATTGTACTGTTAACCAAAGATTATTGTAACTTTTACTATGGTGATGGAATCAGTGATTTCAATAAAAAAAATATTTTGTTCATTTTTTTAGATGTCTACAAAATGAGAGATTCAATGAAGGAAAAAGGAATAAATTAGTTTTATATATTATTCTATTATATATATTTTTTATTATGAATTATTCTGTTGATTGAGCAGTTCTACTCAAAAGGGGGTAGAACATGTAACAACATTTTTTCAAGATTGCTTTCTTAGTTGCATATAACAATTTGTTTGAAGATTCCCCAGCAAACAACAAATAATCAGTGGAATTAAAAATTTGTCTGCCAGCAGGAATATTGTAACGAATAGAACAGTAAGAATTACCAAGAAAGTCACAAAGTGCACTTACTCTAAATAATCACCATTTCTCAAAGTTGTTGATGGGAGTAGAATCTCAATATAGTTGACTTTTTATATATAATAATATTCACTGGCTAAATCATGGATAAGCTTATCTAATTTTTGTAGCTTTTGGATGAAATTTGACTTTTGTAATAGAAAAAGTACAAGAAATTCCAGAATTCATGGTACCTAGTTGTTTGTGGTTTAATATTTTTCATATTTTTAGAGCAATATATGGTGACGTGAATAAAGATTTATCAGAAAAAGGTCAAATTGCTAATACATTTTTTGAGATCATAAAATTAGAACACAAACTTTATATATTCTTAAAAATATTAAAGAAATGAAGAAGATTAAATATTTTTCTATTATTTGAAAGAAATTTAGCATGAATGAACACTGAATTTGCTAATTAACTGTCTCCCCAAAATCTAAAACATATTTAAGAACTCTTTAGGTATTTTAGAAAATTCAAAAGAAATAATATCAAGATGGTTTTTTAATTTTAAAACTTGGAGTAAACATTGAATTTATCTCAAGACCATTGGAATGGATAATTTTGAATTTATGTTGTCTGAGAAGTTAGATATTAATAACTTGAAAATAGAATTGATAAAATTTAAGAAAGTTCTATGTGAGTTAAAATATTTGTAAAAAATTTGGTGATGGATTTGAAGGAAAAAAATATATAATTTAAAATCTTACTTCCAGAAATGTGAAAATTGAATGATGGAATAATCTGTCCTACAAATTTTGCAATAGCTCTGTTCATAATATTTAAAACCTTGTATGCTTGTAAATATATGTTTCATGTGTGTGTGTTTTCATTAATGAATTATAAAATTAGTTTTTAAAGAACCACATTGATTCAAGTTTAAGTGAATCCTGTGTGTTATTAAATGCAACAAATTATTATTCAAATAGAAATGACATAGCTGTTTAAATTCATCAATAAATATTGCACTAAATGGAAGTAAATGTATGCAGGGTTTAAATGTAATGTTTATAAAAGTACATGAATGTATTTTAAAAAGTAAAAGTGTATTAAGTGAAGTATCTTGAAAAGGTTAGTATTTTCTTAAGGAAAAATAAATTAATAAATAAAGACTGTTAATAACATATTTTAAATTGTATTGCTACATTTAATTTTTTTATTTAAATATAAATCTAATATTAACTATCTATTTTATTTTATCATAAAGGATATCCATATTTTAAAGTATATTTTCTTAATATTTAACTGAAATATTTTTAAAATACTGCTAATTCAATTTACATTGAATGGAAAATAAAGTTGAAAGTTGACTAAACAGTAAACATTGTTGCAAAACGTAATTTGGTAGTTTAAAATCAAAACAAGAATTAAAACTATCAAATTATATAATAATTAAGATGATTTTTGAAAAGAAATTTGACAAGTTGCATACTAAATGCCAGAAAATAATAAAACATTTGACTGGCATAGTAACAAAAATATCATGGTTTGCCATCTATGATCTAAATGAATACAAAATATTAAGTGCTGCATATATATATAACAGTGTGTCTATAAAAGAACTACAGGGTTCTGAGGCAAAATATTTTAATGAAATAAAAAACATACATACATGTTTTATACATGACTGAAAAGCTTACATTTTCAAGTTTTTTTTAACACTTAGTAAAGTTCTATATGTGCCTCGTTAGTGGCACGGCAGTTGTCTAAACGGTATTCTACCTATTCCATGGCCTCCAAGGAGCCCTGATCTGACTCCGTTGGATTTTTTCTTCTGGGGGCATATCAAGAATCTTGTGTATGCAGAGAAAATTCGTGATGTTCAACATCTCAGGGAACGAATAGTCAATTGTGCGGCAACCGTCCTCCCCCAGACATGCTTGCCAGGACATGGGAAGAGGTAGAATACCATTTAGACGTCTGCCGTGCCACTAACGGGGCTCATATAGAACTTTACTAAGTGTTAAAAAAACTTGAGAATGTAAGCTTTTCAGTCATGTATAAAACATGTATGTATGCTTTTATTTCATTGAAATATTTTGCCTCAAAACCCCGGAGTTCTTTTATAGACACCCTGTATATATATGATTTATCTACTGACAAATCTTACATGTTATTTGGCTGTCATTTCTATTTGCACTTTATTGTTTCTAAATAATGTTATTTTATTATTCAAAGGGTATCATTCTCTTTAGTCATAACATTCTGCTTATATTTTGCCAGTTACAAAATTGAATTGAAAATGTTAATTGAGGTAAAAGAATAAACATGTTTATTTCACAAACATTTATTTTAATTTGCAACTGCTACGTAATATATTTACTTTTCTGTCAACAGTAAACTGGCTAAGAGGAGAAAAATATTACATAATATCTTTATATGCATCAATGTTTATACAAATTTATTTTATAATACTGGTATAAAATGCTTTGTTTATAAAGCTTATACTTCTATTAATTTTATTGATGTATAATTGAGGGGAAGAATAGGATCAGCAATTGGGATTCTCACTATGAATATTAGTTTATTATTCACTAATCTGTAATAAATGTTCTTAATTATGTTGCATTTTATCATATTATAAACTGAGTAAATGGTGTTGAAAAATTAATTTATAGGGTTATTATTTCATTTTCAGAATAAATATTAATTTCTTAAATCATCATCAGCATTGGCACGACAGCCCTTTGTGGGCCTTGTCCTTCCTCTGAAGCTTTTCCCAATCTGCCTTTCTCCCAGCAATTGATCTCCAATTCTTTACTTTTAGGATGGCAAAGTCCTCTTCCACACAGTCTTTCCATCTCTTTTTGGGCCTTCCTCTTGGTCTTTTATTAGAGGGGGTTACATTAAAAACTTTTAATGCTGTTCGTTCTGGGCTCATTCTTATTACATGTCCTGCCCATCTCATTCTGCTTAGTTTTATAGACTTGATAATATTATTGTCATAAAAGATCTTATATATTTCAAAATTGTATCTTTTTCTCCAGTTGTTATTATTGAAAACAGCACCAAAGATGGTTCGCAGGACCTTCCTTTTGAAGGTCGCTAATATCTTCTCTTCATTTTTGTTAAAGTCCATGTCTCAGAGGCATAAGTCAAAAGCGACTTGATCAGTATCTTATGCAGTAAGATCTTTGCCTTTCTTTTTATTAAGCAAGATTTCAATAATGCTCTTAAACCAAAGAAGCAACGATTGGTTGCAATAATTCTTTTCCTAATTTCAGGATCTATGTCGTTATGGTAGTTTATTTCTGATCCTAGATATGTGAAATTCTTCACAGATTCAAATTTAAAAGAATCTATTTAAAAAAATTTAGAGATGGTTTCCATTCTACCACAATACATATATTTTGTTTTCTCCACATTCACTCTTAGGTTCATTTTTCTAGCTGATTTCTCCAGTGCCAAAAAATTTTCATCCAGAGTAATTCTAGACCTTGCAATAATGTCTACATCGTCAGCATATGCTAAAATTTGCACTGATTTACTTAATATAGGGGCCGAAGTATCTATGCCAGCATCTCTAACCACTTTTTCTAGAACTATGTTAAACAGAAGGCATGCCAATGCATCTCCCTGTCTAACTCCATTGTGAATTTCAAAAGAGGCAGATAGTTCCCCCTGAATTTGCACCATTGAGATGGTTTCAGTGAGCGAGAGCATTATAAGTTTAATTAATTTTTATGGAACATTAAAATCAGATAGGCTCTTTAAAAGCTCAGTTCTATTAATACTATCATATGCTACCTTAAAATCTATAAACAAATGATGGGTCTCTATTCCAAATTCTTTGCATTTCTCCAAAGTTTTTCTCAAGGTAAAGATTGGGTCAACTGTGTACCTTCCTTTGCAGAAGCCACACTGATAATCCCCAATGACGCAATCTACAATAGGAGACAGACAATCAAATAGGATGTTTGAGAATACCTTATAGGCAACACATAACAGACTTGTTCCTCTATAGTTTTGGCAATTCAGTTTTCACCCTTTTTATGTATTGGACATAAGATACTCAATTTCCATTCAGTAGGTAATATTTCTTTCTCCCAAATAGATAGAATAATTTGCCAGATGTTGTTCACAATAGCATTTCCACCATATTTAAGGAGTTCAGCTGGGATATTCTTAAATGCTGGGTTAAGGAATTCAGCTGGGTTAAAATGTAATAAAGCGGCAGGATCTAATCTGATCCTGCCGCTTTATTAAATTTTAACTTATTGATAGCAAGGTGAACTTCTTCCAAAGTTGGAGAGTCGACTTGTGTATCGTTATTGACTGTCATAAAATTCAAGTAACTTGACTCATTAGAGTTAAGTAGATAGTCAAAATGTTCAACCCATCTTTCCAAGATTTTATTTCTTTCATTAATGATGGTTCCATCTTTATCTTTACAAAGAGAAATTCTAGGTTTAAAGTCTTTTCTTTCCTTGTTGATGACCCGATAAAAAGCTCTGCTTTCATGGTTGGCCCTTAAGAGATTCGACTTCATTGAGTTGGTTCTCCTTATAGGCTTTCTTTTTTCTTTTGTATTCTTTCTTTTCTTCTCTACCTGCACTCCTATATTCATCAATTGCTTTTCTAGTGAATTTTCTATTAAGCATATTTTTATAAGCCTTATTTTTATTTTCATTGACTTTTCTGCACGCTTCATCAAACCAGTCAGTTCTTATTGATCTTTTTTCTTTGTCCAGCAACTTATCTGCTGTTGAAAGTATAGAATCTCTTATAATTTGCCATTTTTCATTTATCTCATCATTGCTCCCTTTCGCACAAAGTGATTTCTTAAATATTTTAGTAAAATAATTTTTTCTTAATTTATAAATAATATATTTTAACAATTTTGATTAATACTAGTTTTGTCCATAATAATATGGCTTTTTAATGAAATAGTATTTATTTGTTGAACTGCAGGTAAAACTGCAAATTTTCAACTCTCAAACAAATTTAATTTGCTGGACCTATTGAAAATAGATATTTCGCAATTGCTTGTCTATGGAAAGATTTCATAAATTAAATGATGCTTTGATAATTTACTTTTTAAGATTTACTTACATGAAAAAAGAATTGAGCATGAAATATTTAAGAAATGCTTGTAAAAAAATTTCAGGACTTGGGAAGAAATAGGAGTCTTTTCAATCACTATAGAAAAAATAGTATTTTAATATTATTTGGTCAGTAAAAAATTCCTACTAGAAATTTTTACATGAGTAGTTTACTATGTTTTAATTTAGTAAAATTTCTTCATAGTAAAAACCCTTGTTGTATTATATATTCTGGATTGAAAGATTTTTTTAAAGTTTTTCATTTTTTTTTTTATATAAAACATGAATAATACAAAGATTTTTACTTATGTTACTTTGTTTATTTAATTCAGAGAATGCTTTTTTTAAAAAATTCTGTAAGTGGTATGAATGTAATTTATATATGTTAATACATCTGTTTATCAAATGCAATAGAATGTTAAGAAAAATTATTCATAGATAAATTTACTATTCAAATTTTGATGAACAGTTAATGAAGAAATGACTGTAAACGTACTGTATCTTTATGAAAAACATACCTCAGAGTAATAAATGTTCGATTTATTTTTTACATTAGTTTCAAAATGCAGATATGAATATACAAGCTTTTTAGCTTTTATGAATTTAGAGAAAATCTTAGCTTCTGTGAGCTTAGAAAAAGAATCAGGTTATCTATTTAAAAAAATCAAAATTAAGCAGTATATAAAATCGTAAAGGAAATGGATAATGTGAAATTATATAATGGTATAAACAGCCAGAAATAATTTAAATAGGTTTTCCAATTATATAATAAATGTAAAGATTGGTCCCATCTTCTAGATTACTGACTCCCAACTGCCATCTAACTGGCCATATTATGGGATAGGTACAGAGAAGTATGCTGTTATCACAACAACCTAATGATGAGGTCAACACATGAATTTGCAGCATATTTTTAATGCTATCACATGGAATTATTGAAAAGATGTATGATGCCTAGTTAATATTTGTTTTAGATTGAAATCTGTTCTCGACAACTATTTTCTGATTATTAATTGAAACTAAAAAATCCATTTTATATTGTTCATTGGACTGTTTATACAAATACTATGGCATTTTATTTTTGCAAGAATAAATTGTTCTTACTTTGAATTTTTTTTATGTTTTCATAACATTTTTTTATGTTTGATATCAATATTTCTTGTAAGTTACAATGATATATATTTTATTTTAAAATCTTTTGATCATTCATTGTAAAATTGATGTTAGGAAATGATAAAAGATACTGCATTTGAATAGCATTTTATTATTAGGATTTGAAGCTTTAGTCAATAATTTACATGAATGCATAGTTCTCAATTCTTAGTTTTTCAAAATATCTTTCAAAATAGTTTCTTTAAATGATTGTTGAAAAAATTCAAATGATAATCCTTCATTGAATTGTATTTTGTAATTTATTTTCAAATTGTTCACTGTATACTTATGGTAATAATTTTAGTGAAACATACTTTTTATTTTTTAAGCTGTTAATTTTTGATGAAGATAATATATAGTTGATTTGTTTACTATTTTTCAATATGTGAACTGTAATCTCAAAATTATAAAAGTGTATTATCTTATTTTAATTTCAAAAAGAAACTGTTGCTTCTGGTTTACCAGTATTGAATGTATATTCTCTTAATATATTAATTTTAGTCATGCTATTCACATTTTACATTTAAAAATTTGTTTAAATTTGTTTTTATTTTCTTATGAAATAATATATTAAGCTTTTAATCTAGTTATATTTTCTTCTTTTTATCCTTCAATGAACAATATTTTCAAATTTTTCTTTTCTTTTCAGAAGGAAACTTTTACCATGAATTTGAAAACACAATAAATTCAAAACCATGTATTCTCTATTTGAAATTCGCAAAATTTTGTCTGTTTCTAATCCAGGTGGTGTTAAGAATGTTGATATACTGCTTACAGCTTACTCAGAAAATAAAGATTGCAGTACATTAGCTTTAGTTTGTAGCAATGGTATGAACATGATTATTACTTTAAAGTAGCATTTTGAAATTTGTTGAAAAACTTTATTAATTAATATTTATGTATATATTACTTTTTGCAAATTTTAGTACTAAAAAAAATTCTGTTCAAGTGATTAAAAGATTAGAACAAAATAAAACACTGAACTATTTCTGAAGCAAATATTTCTTGAAAAAATAGTCATGTTACCTATCAAGTATATTTTTCAAAAGTTTTTTCTTCTATAATTTTTTATATTTTTCTTACTATCACTATAGAGCAATGCCAGTTCTCTATCCAGTTGAAGAAATGCTCAAAAAAGATTGTCTTGACATCATCTGTAACTGAAAAAATATTCATGATAACATTTTTTCCATGTTTCATGAAGGACTCTAAAAAAATTACTCAATGGACACTAAGGGATTATGTGAAATTTTTATTTATTCTCAGTTTCTTATTCTTTGAAGATTATTATCATCTGAATGACTTATTATGGGGAAATATTTTTTACCCTCAAAACTATTCAAAAGATTTTCACAAGATTCATTACCTTCTGGTCCCAAAATTTTCATATTTTGAAAGTTTCATAAAAGCAAAAGTGTATAGAATTTAATGACTTTTATTTTAATTGGTGATAATTTTTGTAAAAAATGTTAAATATTATAATCAGATCGGTATTAGATTGTTCCCTTACATAATGCAAGCATTAAAATAATTTTTATTGAAATTATTTCCCAATTGAAAAACCATTTTATTATTTTTTTCTCACTATCTTTGCTAATATTTGGATTTTAGTATATAGTTTAATACATTTATAAAAATTTCTGTAAAGCTGAAAAAAATAAGCTTTATTTATTTTGACATTGTTTATATTTTTTAGCACACAAACACATCACATAAATTGTATTTTGATGTTGTATATTTTACTCAAAGCAGTTATTTAAATAAGCTCAACAAATCTTAAAACAAGATTAATAAGTTATGAATATATTCACTCTTGAGCAATTAATATGTTGAAAGAAAAATAATCAAGGAAAAACATATCATTAGAATTTTCCTTGAGCTACAATAATAGGACTTTTGATACTCTTTGGTGGATAGCCTAACAGCTGAATGCTGTTATAAGGCATATTTTTAATATCTTCTGCTTCTTAAACTACAGTAAAATTTTTTGTCAAATGATCATGTTCAAATGCTCCAAGAGAGTAAACTAGAAAGAGCTCATGCATTCTAGAAATTTAATATTCATCTATGGTAAATCAGTAGTCATTAAGATCGTTAGTGTAACTCTAGATTTTCTTCTCTAAAAAGTACTGCGCTACTGAAATTGTTCTTAACTGCTTAGTACTGCATTTATTCAAGTTTGATTTTATAATTGACATTCATAAGAATGGAAATGATGAATGTTTTTGCTACCCTATGTAAAATTAAAGAAATTATTTCTATGTTCTTTGACATTGTTTTATTTTGATCTTAACTAATTTAAGTTCCTTTTAAATTTTAATCTGCAAGATATTTATACTGGTTTTTTATTATGCAGTATATAATATACTTAATTTATATAAGTATTTGTATAATTTACATAAGACTTTTGCTTATCTTTTTTTTTAAATTTAATGATGCAGCTTATCTTAATGTAATGGAAAATAGCAGTTGTTTTTTAATTTGTTTTAGAAAATAAGTTACTTAACTCCTTTTTTTTTTATCTCTGTTCATTGTAATATCAAAATGTAATTATTCATATTTTTATTACTGGGATGTACTTTTCTTAGTTATATATACGAATACAAAATTTCCCTTTGTTGTAGAGAATAAGGTTTTTATATCTCCAATTAAATTGTGCAAAGAACGAAATTTTAATTTTATGATTTTTTTAATTTCATCTGATAAAAAATCATACATATTTATTTTATAAAATGAATTATGTTTAAAATAATTTTGGTGTTCTCATGCTGTGAAGAATTTTCTGAACTTCTCAAATTAAGAATATGCTTTTAATTTAAAAAAGTGATAATTATTTACAACTATATATAACAATCTATAAATAACTCATTATTATTTATAACTTGTTTATTACAAATGAAATAATTATTGAATCTATAATGCTATTTGAAGCAA
The DNA here is from genome assembly GCA_026290005.1 of Latrodectus geometricus. Lineage (NCBI taxonomy): Eukaryota > Metazoa > Arthropoda > Arachnida > Araneae > Theridiidae > Latrodectus > Latrodectus geometricus. Next base: position 146,031 of record JAPDSC010022835.1, read on the forward strand.
CAAATTAAAAAAAATTTTTTAAATTGTGCATCATGTATTGTTTATATAATTTAATTATTTCCAATTGGGTAGCTTTAAACAATGCTTGATTCTCATTTAAAAAAGTCTTTTGTATTCTTACTTTTATTTAATGAATATCTAGTATATGGGTGGTTATATACAAGGTTATATATAGTAATATAAATGGTTATTTTTTTTAAGTAATTGTTACAAATATTTCAGAATTCTGACATATTTAAAAGTAAGGTATTTAAAAGGTTTTTCTGTAAAAACAGAACTGCAGAATAAAACTTCTAAAAAGATGATAAAAATTTTATTCTTGTGGCTATGTCTTACAAAAGTTACTTCTATTTTTTGCATGATTTTTTTCTTGTAAAAATACTTCTAAATAAATATATAAAATTATATATTTATTTAATTTTGTTTTTAATTAGTTATTTATGGAATGCTAAATGTATTCAAATACATATGATTGATATTATAACATAAAAAGCATTAATACTGTAAAATAATTTAAAACCTTTTGGATACAACTAAAGCACAATTGTCACAATTGTTGGGAAACAATTGCCTGATGAGTGCTTGTCCTTATTTTTTTTTTATATTGAAATTAACTTGTTTATTTCTCCATATTAAATAACTAAGGTATACCGATTCCAAAATAAAAGATCTTTATCATAAACTATTACATTCAACACAGACGTACTTGAGATTTTATTCTTGAATTCCTTCAACAGATCAGCATTATATCAACAAGTCATGAGGCATTTGCGTGTAACATTATTTAAATATTTGATTAGAAAAAATGTTTTAGTTCAAGAAAGTATTTTGCAAGCAGTTTTCTGTATTGTGTATAATATAGTTTATTTATCTGCTATATACATAATTATTGTTAATGGTTTTTTTTTTAAACTATTAAATTATTTTAATAACTGTCAGAATTGAAAAACATTTTAAGTTTGTCTCTCAGGTTATTTGTGAGCTAATATTTTCTTTCTGCCCTTAGCTGAATTTTTTTTTTATTAAGTTTTAGATTCAATTTAACAAATGTTTATATTAAAAACCATGTATAAGTCAATTTAATAACACCTAACATTCTTTCCTCTGTTTATAACATTAAAAACATTATTTAAATATTTCTGGCTTTAATAATTAAAATATACTAATGGGTAAGTTTTAAATTTTAAATACGACTAAATAATTCCCTTTAAAACTAAATTAAAAATGCAATCATTTTTTTTTATAAATAAATGGTAATAAAATATATATTTACTATTACATTGTAAATGACAAAAGGAATAATATGCTGATAATTCATTAATGAAATGTATTTACTCAAGTGAAAAATTTATTAGAAAGGTCTAGACCACAAGAAGCAAATTTGAGGCCTTTTCTTAATGGATTATGATTGAATATTCTTTTTTTAATTATGATGAAAAAATAATCTCTTATACTAATATCCAGCTATAGGCTTCCTTTAAACTGACTGAAGTTAATTTTTTAACATTTCCTCCAAAAATAAAGAAATTGTATATAATCTTATAAAATATTATTATGTTATGTTCACATTTTTTAGGGCACATATTTTTGACAACAACAAATGTAATTGTTTTTTAAAGGTATTGTAACTTATGTGCTTGAATTTTTTTGTTTACATTTTAATAGTCATTATTCCAAATATTTTATTTACCATTATTTAGAACATGTTAATTTTTTTTCATTTGTAGGAATTCAATTTAATTATTTTCACATGTCTATGTTTTATTATTGGAAAAAGTGAAGGGAAATTATTATTTATATACCATTATAATTGGGAAATAAACCAATTATAATAATGAGTAAATGTAAGATAGCAGCTTTTTTATGTTACAAAACTGAATAAATATTACATGTAGATTCTTTAAAGAAGGAAAATTGTTGTCAGCAAGCAATTTGATTTTTGTCTTTAATGCATTTAGGCAACTTGCTATTTTGATAAATCACTTAGTTGAGAAGGAAAATTTGAAAACGGTGGTTATGAATATGAAAATAGTTATTATTAAATAAATTATTTTCTCACTATCCTTATTTAGTATTGTTTGTATCCCAAAGCTATATGGAAAAGAAAAAAAAATTAATTCTGGTTTTTTTTTTGTTATCTTATAAAAAAAAGGTGCATTTTAAATCCAAAGCATAAATATATACATAAATTTTTGCTCTTAGGAAATTACATATAAAATTACATATGAACCATGAAATATAGATTTACATTTCTTGTTACTTATTAAAATGAATAACTATAATTAGCTTTTAGAAATATTTTATTGTTGGAATGGAAAGACAATTTTGCTTTATGGTGTTAACTATAAAAAAATTCAACATTTAAGAAGGATAATAGATTATTTAAAAAAAAAAAAGGTATAAATATGAATATCAAGAAAGTGCAGCGTTCTATAAATCTAGGAAGATAATTAAATCATTAAAAACTGTTTTTTCCATATGGGGAAGTAATTGCTGTTATAATGCTGTGGCACTGAATGAAGAAATTAGGAATTTATTTTGAAATGGTGACCAATGCTAATTCTACACTTAGCTAATATTAAATGAAGTCATCTGCTGTATTCAAAATTAGGCGACAGATCTAAAATAGTTACTTAGTAAATAAAGCAATTTAAATAGCTGAGAAATCTAGGATATTGAGCACAGTATACTGTTCATTATCATGTTAAGTATGATTGCATGCAAGACCTCAAGATAACTAAATAGAATAGATTTTAAAATCTTTATAACATATTCTAAATAGACTAGGTAACAGTGATTAAAGCAGTGTGGAAATAGAATCAAATGCAAATCATTATCCAGTTCAGGACCAGTATGGATCAAATAACAGTTAACAGTTGAGAGATAATAATTTATCTGTCTTTGTTTAACTCTATCCTTACATTCCTGGTGTTTTAGTCAAAACTGATTTATCTGAAAATTATGATAAACTGATGCCTAACTTTTGTTGTTCCCTATTACAATGTAAGTGACTTAGTTTTGATTCCAAGTTAATCAAAGCAGTGAACATCTTTTAAACATTATTGTACTGCTATTGATATTGAAAAGTTTAACAAACCTTGATTGCTGTTCTGTCATTCTGATATTCTCTGTGAGATTGTTGTGGTACAGCCTTCGTACCATCATCTATCTTCTCAACCAGTCATGTGATGAGATAATTACAATCATTTCCATCAGTCAGTTGATCTCTTCTGTTTAACAATTATGTATTCCACATAAATCTACTTGTCATATCTAACGACAATCTGATAAGTCTGTATGTGACATTTCTTCCTTATTTAAACTTCAAACTTAAATATGTACTCAAGTATGTACTCAAGTACATGGGATTATTTTACTAAGTATACTTGAAACTGCATATGCAAAACAAGGAAAAAATTAACAAAAAAAAAAAAAAAAAATTCAAGTGGCAATTTATTCTTTCAATTCGTGAGTAGTGCGTGCTATAATAACTCAGAATGTGCAGCTGTTATGAAATCCTATTCATTTGCGTGCACTTCATAGTGCATTTGTAACAGAGTAACAATGAGTGTGGTGCAAATTTAATATAATTTGGTATATCTCTTGGTGTATTTTTAATGTATTGCAGTATATCTGTTTCTGTCACCCTATAGAGTAAATCGATTAACTTTTTCGCAGCTTATTATTTTCCTGATGTAGTGTTGAGTTATATAAACTTTTTATTTATTTTTCTTTTGTATTCAGAATGTTATACATTTTTAATAGTTTTTGATTAATTAGGTAAATTTTATTTTTCTTTGATTTTAATTCTAAGTCTTTATTATAAATTTCTTTTTGTGTATTGTGCTATTATCTGTTTTGTTATAAATATTGACTTATAAAGTTGTGCCTATTGAAAGTGAAATAATATTTCAAATGCCTTTTTTAAATTAATAGGTTTTGATACTGCTATGCTTTACTTTAATAGATTATAAAATTAATTGTTCTGTAATATAGTATTGAAAAATTCATAAATAGTTCAATAAATATTAAATATTTTTGCTCATTTTTTATATCATTAATTTCAAATTTAGTTTGTGTTCATAATTGACAAATTCATACCTAAAGCTTTGATTTTTAAAATAAATGATGCCATTTTGTGTCCTTATAATTTATTTGATTATTTTAAATGTAATTTATTATGATTATGATAAAATTAATTATTAGATAAAATTAGAATAAATTAATCTTTAAATATTTTTAAGTATATTATGAAAAGTGATAAGTTTTTTGGAAATTAAAAGTTACATAAAATTTCAGGATACATCCTTTTTCGTCATTTGAGCTCTGAATTATCAACACCCTTGATGAAACAACTTTGCTGGTTTAATGATCCAGACAAAAAAATAAAAGCTTTATGTTTTGATCCCTCTGGTTTATGGCTGCTTACTGTTTCGCAAGATGCAACTCTCTACATTTTGCCTGTTTTCTCATTTATAGTAAGTTGTTATTCTGACGGGATATGCATAAATTGTGATTTGTGATATGTAGAATATAATGGTAGAATGTAAAAGTTTTTGAATCTTAAATATTTGAAAGTCCTTCCTTAAAAACAGAAATTTATGAAATGTGATCAGATTTTTTAAATATTAATTAGATGGAATTTAGAAAATAGCAAACATAACAGCTTATTTAATGATTGCATGAAATTTAAATAATAAATAAGAAAGATTAAGTTGTACATTTTATTTATTATTTCTGTAACCATCATGTGATATATATTTTTATTCGATTCTTACTTATGACTATGATATCATTCTAAAGTTGTTTTTTGCATCTGATTTTATGCAAGGGGATATTTATTATCTAAAGATTTTATGTTGCTAAATATATGAAACTATTGCTTTATAGGTTTCATAAAATTTCATCATAGTAGGTCTAAGATGCTAGATCAATTGGTATATAAAGTTAAACTTATCAAAAATGAAATGAATATTTTAATGATAATTTTTAATAATTGTTAATAAAATATTATTAGATTAAAATTTTTAATTGAAATACTTAGTACCTTTTCTTGGTATACGATTAGAAATAAAAGGAAACACTTATGATTTAGACATTTTTATGAACTTTTTTGAAGCTTAAGGGATACATAAACAAAAATATCCTATCTAATAAAACTTCTCTCATATATTTATTTGAATAAATTAGTTTTGAAATAAATTTATTTATTCCAATTGCTACTGAAATTAAATAAATTTCTGATAATTCGTCTTTTTTTTATAAATAGCCTATCTATTTGATATTTATTATAAATTCTATCAAATATAATTGTTTTTTATTTTAATTTTTTTCATATGCATGTGTATTTCCAGGGAACTGTTAATAAAACTTCTACTTGTTGGAAAACAGATAATTTGACAGAAATAAAACTCCCTGGAAAAAGAGGTATGTTTTGTTTTGCAAGTTTTATTGAATTCTTTATTTACATATTATGTAAAATCTTATATATATATATATATATATATATATATATATATATATATATATATATATATAATAGCACATGTTAAATTCTGTTAATAATTCAAAGTATGCATCATTTTTCTAATGCCTAAATTAACAGAGTTTTTAAGTACCCACAAAATTCATCAAATTTTAAGAATCTACATAGATTTTATTAAATCTACTTATAAGTGTATTGATGAGAAATAAAGAATCAATAGAATTTTTAACATTTATATATACAGCATAATTTTTTTAAATTTATTTTACAGCTCCTTTGACATCTGTACAATGGTGGAAAACACATGATGGAGAACATATTGCAATTATTGGTAGTGAGGTAAGTTATTTCTTTTTTAAAACCTTTTCTTGTTATCATTTATGTCAAGCGTGCATCTAGATATTTGATTAAAGGTCTGAACTTAGTTATGCACATATCTATATAGGTTGTAAGAGGAGCCTGTGTCTATTTATATACATAAATCAATGTATCAATTTATAATTATAAATAATTAAGGGAATAAAGTTTATAAACCTAACTTTAGATATGGAACAAAGTCTTGTAATTTCTTTCTGTAAATAATTTTATAGATTAGGTATTGTAATCTGCATACAATAACTAACTTAATGAAATGCTAAAATTACAAAACTAGAGGTTGGCTACTGTTGAGTATATAATAATTTTGCTTAAAAATTATGAAATTTGTTAAAAATTTTAATGTGTTATATTTTAGGAAAACGTATGATGTTTTGGTTCATTTTATGTCTGTGAATTAAATTATAACTGATAATAGCGTACAAAAAAAAGGGGAATTTTTTTAACAAAGTGTGATCCTTAGATTTAAAGCACGTGTTTAAAGGATAAATTCCTTAGTTTTAAGGTGTTAAGTTCTTGAGAAAGAATTATAATTTTAAGATGGTTTAAAATCTAGATTGAACAATTAATGGTAATTATGTTTTAATCTTTTGTGTAAAGGTACTCACTTTTCCTTTATAGTCACTTCTCAAAGAAATAAGTTCTCTAAGCAAACAATTTTAAAAAACCTTTCTTCACAAATTTAAGTATATATATTTTTTGTTCCAACTGAGTTATATGAAGTGCAATCAAAATAGCTGATTTTACAATATTGCAAAATGATATACCCAACCATCTGTAAGAAGCATGAAATCTTTCATTTGGAAAAAGCATGTTGCTTTTAGACACGCGTGGTATTCCTTTTTTATGCAAACTTTTTTAATTTCAGAGTAATAGGTGCTTTTAAGTACTTGTGGCACAATTTTGAATTTGAACCATGCTTTTTCCTGAGATATCTGTGTAACATAAGCTTCATTGTTAGTAAGATAGTTTTGTTATTAACAGAACAGTGTCATTATCGTATTAAGATTTATGATTTGATGTTTTTATTATTTTAAAAACTTAAACTTGATGTTTTTATTATTTTAAAAATTTAAGATTAATGATTTATGGTTTTTATTATCATAAAAACCATAAATCAGTGTTGATCATGCTATCCTTACAGAAAATCTTATTACCATTAGCATCTTAGTGACGCTGAAGAAGTGCATCCTTGTTCTAAGGTTCTAGAATATTTTTAAATCCTGCAAATTTTCTTTGTCAATCAGTATTCATTTAGTAGGAGTATTTATATACTTCTAATATGCCATGTCAGAACATGAGCATTAAAACCATGATCCACACTTATGAAATACAGATACTAGGTAAAAAACAGACTATGATTGTTCTATACAGTCTCGTATATTGGCAAAGACTTGTGAATGAATTATTGTGCATCTAAACTTTTTGTATCCAAATATTTTTCTGATATTAGTTACATATATATGTTATGACTATTAGTACTTGCCAAATTTTATTTCTTACGTCAAGGTCTACCCAGTTTTCCCTTTTGTTTTGATGACCAGTTTGATTTTTATAACCTTTAGTTGCATTTTAACTCTGAATCATTATGCTACCAGACATTAATATATTATGAGACTTCAACAGGTAATACTCATTTCACCTTTAATAAATCTACCTCAAAGAATATAATTTAAGAATATAAACTTGATATTTTCAATTTAATTCATATTAATTAACCTGGTGAGTTTAGGTTGCTTTCATGTTATTTTTAACTCTTATTGACTGAAACTGTCATTACAAATGGTATCAACAATTGTTTACCTCTACATTTAATAATATTTTAAAACTTTTTGTAAAAAATATATTCTATATACATATGATATTATTTTCTAAATTAAGAGTTCATTTGTAAAGGATGTCAACCAATTTTATAGTTTGCTCTTATCAATTATTTTGCAATTAAGTTGCCATTTTTTTGCTGAAACATTAAATAATTGGAGTTTAATGTAAACTCATTTAATGAGGGTGAAATGAATACATAAATTTACTTTCAAATTGACAGACTACCCAGTAAAATCTTGACTCTCCTTTTAAATTTAAAATGTATATAATAGTGCTTTATAAAAATCATGTACAATGAACACTCTTGAAGGAAAACTGAAAGGCTGGTGAAGTCGCCTTTTTGTTTCTATAGATGAATTTATTTTAAATTGTGTGAGTAATAATACAAATTTGGCATTTGAGTAAAAATTAATAAATCATCACTAAGTCTTGAACCTATGGAATATTTTTATTTATTTATATATAAGAAAATTTACTAGTTGAGTTAAACTGAAGTAGCAGAATTTTGAGTTTTATGTGAGGTCCAGAGCTGGAAATTGTAAATAAGATCAATTCCTAAACATAATCCAATATAATCATTGAAAAGATTAATGAGCCAAAATTTTTATTTTTCATGGTGTTTGGATTGGATACAATTTTGTATTTTGAATCTATTGTATATTTTGTATTTTGACTCTATTGGAATCTCCCTTAACCCTTGTTAACCAACATAAGCAAACAATTAATCCCGCACCTCTTAAAATACTTTAGTAATAATCGTCTAAGCATCTTAAAGAGTGCATTATTTCAATGTTTTCTAAAAATGCAGTAGAAAGTATTGTAATGAATTTAAACACACAATAATCTTGTTGAGAACATGCCAAATTAGATATTGGCTATTTATGTATCATTGAAATTCCAGTATCATGTTATATGCTTCATGTAATAAAAAAATTCAATCAAAACAGTCCAGTATAGTTGAATAAATATGGAATAACATGTTGAACTTAATAGAAAATGAATTTCACAATTTCATGTTCTATCCTGACATTGGTTATGAATTGCAAATGAGAAAAAGTTTTAATTGCCTAATAGTTTCTAAAATAATATTAATTGAATAGAATTTAAGTTTTCTACATTTGAATTTCTATTTTATAATATCTCCTATGCTATATAGCCATGTTTTCCAAATTTCAAAGAAGTCTGGGTCATTTATGTTTGATTTTATATTTGAAAGAATTATTTAAATTTATTATACTTGTATGTATATATATATATATATAGTTTTTCTGATATGTATTTTATTATATATATAGAAATTATAATTTTATTTAATGATAACAAGAGTTATCTGATTTTTTTCAACCAGCTTGGAGAAATTTCTTTTGTGAATCTTATAAACAAGAAAGAAGTTGGTGGGACATATATCACAATTGGTATATCAGCTCTTGATATATTATATGATGAAAGTCATGATACTACTTATCTTTTGGTAAGAGATTGCTTTTAAGTATTTTTATATTTTGATGTCATATTTTTTGTGTATATTCCATGAATAATAATCTTAAGTTTTTAAGTGGTTATTTATTTTTTTTTTGAACAAATCTTTTTAATTTTTGAATTCTAAATGATTAGATTCTTAATTTTAGTCTTGATTTGCAGTTATTGAAGCATAAATGTATTTCATTCAAAAATAAGAAATATAATAATTAAATGAATGTTAAAATTTTAAAGTATAATTTAATGCTTGGAAGATCTAATTTCATAACTTCATTATTTATTAGTATACCAGTATTCATAAGCATTGATTAATATACAATTAAAATTTGAAATTATGAAATTAAGAAATACTTAATTTATTTTCTTTAAACCTCTTACTAATCCAATTCTCTCATTTCATGTCAAGTATAATGAATAATTTTTTTGATGAGTATTTATTTAAAACTTGCAATTTGTGATTAATTTTTATTTATAAACAGATAAGACTTAAAAAATTTTGGTCATTTAAAAAATGCTAATATTTTTGTTATTGTTAGTAATCTTTTATAACAATAATTTTACTTTGAAGTGTTCAAATCAATATCTGTTTATGTAACTCCAACTTGTCAAGCTGAAACTAAAGGTATGAAAAGCTGTCCACAGCCTATCTAACTTCAATGAAACTTATAACATGTAATTGAAGAGAAAAAGGGAGAATATGAATCTGAATGATCTTATAGAACTTCAGTGAATTTTTCTCTCCACTAGCTTAGTAGATTTATGCCACTTCTTGTTAAAATCAGCAAAGTATCATTTGCCACATGCAGTAACTCAAAGGTTAACCACATTCTCCCTCATTGTGCTGCTGGAAACTTAAGGGTTAGGGGCGTATCAATGTTAATATGCAACATTGTTCTGCCGGTGTGATATGGATGTGAAGAGGAAAGTGCCAGCTTAGGTGTGATCTTGTCACTTGACTGGGGTTAAAAATTATGAGGTGTTTGGTGAAGAGCAAGTATTCCAAACCTGCTAATTTTTAAGTTCAGTCTAAGACTTGCCTTTCACCACCATATACATACGTTACAGAATTCAAATAAAAAATATATTCAATTCTTCCATATTCCCTTTATGGTTGAAATTTTAACTTTGCTTTCACCTTATTATTCCATGTAAAACTACTTATAACAAATAAAATCATCTGCACTTATATATTTGAAATATGTTAGAGTAGTAAATGTTTACTGTTACATAATTAAAATAGTTTAGAATTTTTATTCGTTTAATGCAGAAAATTTGTAATAATCTTATCTTATATGTCAATTTGGGATATACAGAAAAAGATGTTTTGAATTTTTTTCAATATAGCTTGTTTCATTTTTCTGGATTTAAATTCAGGATTAAAAAGAAATTCATATTATATAATGTAGTGACCAATAGGTCACTACATTATAAAATATAAATAAAATTATTTATAATAATTTATTAAATTATTTATGAAATTATATTTTACAGTTAACAGTTTTGTTAATATCTCTATTTTATTATTTTGTCAGCAATATTGCCTCACATTTGACTGAGTATTTTTTAATGAATCTATTATTTTTAAATCAGTAGAGTATCAGTATTTACTACCATTCTCGTGACAACAAAATTTAAAAACAAAATTTTATATGTATCTGTATGTAGAAGTTGTATTTGATTATAAAAATGTTTTCTCCTTTTTGTATTTACTATATTTGCACTTTCTTGCATGAAAATTTTTTTTTAAACTTATAGTGCAAAATTACTAAGCTATACTTTAAAACTGAAAAAAATGTCAGTTAATTTAAAAATGGATTTCAGAAAAAATGCAGTTGATTATTTTTAAAGAAGTTTTGAATCAAGAAATTGATTCGTCAAGATAAGACTAAAAATATATTTTCAGAAATTAAAACAATGGAAATACTAGTTGAAATCAAGTGCTATTTTTCTGATTTGAAGTGTTTTTTCAGTTGTTTCAACCTTAAAAACCTGTATTTTATTCAGAATAATATAGAATCAATCAAAATCAATGAAAAGACTAATAATTTTTGAAATTTTAGATTATTGAATAAATAATCAAATATATTATACAACTTATATTCATCAAAAATTGAAAACTTGTATATAATCCCTTCCAAATATACATAGGAATTCTTACAACTTTTATTAGTATACATGTGAGACTCATAAATTAGATGTTGATTAACAATTTAATAGTTTCAAATAACCATATTGACCACATTTACAGTAAGTATCAGGGAAATTAAGATTAATCATATTTTCAATTCAATAATTAGGTAAATCAAATCTTAAACTAAAAGTTTTGTGACATTTTCTATGGAAAAATGATTGAAAACATTTCAGCATTGAATTAAAATTTATGGTAAATACCATACTTTAAAAACTATTTGTAACCCTCATATTTTTCTCCATGGTAACAAAATTCATCTTTACTTTACAGAATATTGTGCTACATTTAAAAACAATATATTAACTGCTTATGTGTCTTAATTTTATTATTATTCAAACCTTCAATTAATTGACATTTTTAGATTTAGTGAAGAGAAGTATCTTTTTATCTGCATGATAACTAAAACTGAGTTATATATAATAATTTCTGTTATTGACCTTAATCTAAATCTATAGGGTTTTAATATTAACTTGTAAAGCAAAAATCTTTTATTCTGTATATCATTATGTTACTGATCTTTTGTAAATGACCAAATACCCATTTATAAATCGTGTTTAGTTGAAGTACATTTACATAAAAATCTTAAGTAGTTTAAATTCTAAATTTAGGATTTATTTAAGTATTGATTTTTAAGAAAAAATGAAATAAAGAAAATAAATATTTAGGAAGAAGATTTTTTTCTTAATTTATTTTTAATTCATTGCATGATTGGAATTTAAAACTTATATTTTTTGAAACATAGACTAATTATTTCTTTTATTAAATGTATCATTTGCATACTTTCAGATTACTGGTTACAGTCAACAGCAGTGGCGTTTATTATTAGAAGAAAAAAAGTCTAATTTCTATTGGCCATTCAACAGTGATTCTAGTGTTTCCTTGGGTAATGCTAAAAAGGGAATTCCAGTTGCTGAGAGGATATCTCTAGCAGGTTGTAAATCATTATTCATGAATAATTTCTACATTTATTAATGCTAATATTTCTAATGGTAATCAGAATTTAAATGGTATTCAATTCTTAAATTTTGACTGGGAATACTACTTAGTGAGTTATGTGTTGAACATTTTAAAAATATTTGGAATACATTTTACTGTATTAATACAAAATTACATAATTGACATAATTATGCCCACCATTTAATATTGAAAACTCTCTAAATTTGCTTAAAGTATTTTGTCTCCTCTTCAATAGTTATGCAGAATTTATTTTATGTTCACAAATCTGAATAAAAAAAATTTTTTTTTAAATCAGAATTTTAAATATTATTTTTCTTCATTTAAAGAGAATAAATTTTTCTGTCTTGAAAAGATGTTCAATGTATTATATCATATCCAATGGTGGAAATTAATTAAGAAAATTATATGCTAAGGAAAAATCTACCCAAGATTTTTTTATCTACATGCTGAGCTAACAGTTGAATGGATAACACTCTAACCTGTGGTTCAACAATTGTTGGGTTTCGAGTTTCAATGTTTGTAGTGATTTGAAATAATCTTAATTAAATCTCTTATTAAAAAAATAAAATTTCTTATTCAGATGAAAAAAATGGAGACCAGAGACCTCATCGTTTATCAAAATTTGAAAGTGGAACTTTTCTTACCCCTCAATGTGGTGATGGTAGAAATCTTGTGTCTGCTTACAGCTCATCTTCTTGCCTTCTTCAGGTAATTACACATGTTCATTAAATGTTTTAATTGGTATTATTACACATGTAAGCATGCTTTGTTATGAATTGACTAGTTTTTGTTTCCTTCTGTTCCACTAAAAAGTGATATATATATATATATATATATATATTTGTTTTATAAGCTTCATAGTTGACAAGTAAAGTAGAATTTCTGTATATGGGTGTGTATGTGGTTATCAAAGTAATAGAAACACCTTAGATACATAAAGATTTCTTTATTATTGAAATATGGTAACTATTAGTATGGTGTAGGACAACGTTTTTTTGGAATATAATACAGCTTGGATTAATCTATATGAATAGATTCATATGAGTTGTGAATCATTTTTTAAGGAATATTGCACCATTTTTCATAAAGATATTGTGAGGGTTAAAGTTGAGATGTCGGTGGAGGATATAGATTCTGTATTAAAATAGACCATGATTATCCAGTTATATTGAAGTTTGGTGATTATGCAAGCTACAGTTGATGTTTAGCTTCATTTTCATGTTCTTCAAACCATCTTGTGATAAGTCCCTTTGCATGGATAGATATATTATCATTTTCTAAAGTTTCCTTTGAAGCAAAGTTTGCATCTTAGGATGGATTTCTATGTATTTAAATTTCTCTAAACTTCTTTCCAGCAATCCTTGTACAGTTACGATTAATCCAGCAGAAAACCACAACATGGCTGCCCATCTTTTGACTGATCCATCTTCATCCTTGACAACTCAAAAGAGACAATGATTCACTTCTGTAGGTTTTCCTTTAAAGTGCACCCATTTTGTTGTAAGAAAAATTGTTAGACAATTTGTATGACGATATTGCATTCTTCCACTTATTAATTATCATTTTGTGAGTGTGACATCACTGTAGACAGCATTTTAACATTAATATCTGTGACAAGTAACTTAGGAATTTCATATATGCCATAAATATTAGTTTATAAAGATCCCTAATAGTAATTAGTGAAAATAATCTTGATGCTGATTAGGTTCTACTGTCATTTTTGCTTCATTTGTTCACTTTTTAGACATTACTATCTACTTCAATACCAATCCGTCTCTTTCAATGTGCTTCTCTTTCCCTCCAAGTTACTTTACAAAGTGTGGATGTTTGGGTCACACTCATGCAAGCTAAATGAGCTCCTGCAAGTTGGACTCTATGAAATTCTAAGAGGTCTGATATTTTACAGTTGAAGAAGTCCAAGATTTACAAAACTTCAATAAAGTTGCCACATGCGACCAAAACATACATTTCTTTTTATAAAAAAACGTCTTTTATTACTATAATTTATTATTATTTTAATGCTCACAAATATTAAGAATGACACCTTTACATGGAACAGGGAGTGCAGTGGTTAAATTCCTAAAATTTCTTATTCTTCATCATAAGTCATGAATTTATTTAAAATTCCTACAAAACTGAGATATTTCTCAAAAAGATAAAGTTCTCAAATGACAATTCAGGAAGAAATTGTCATCTAAAAGTTTCAACATGTTTCCTTATGTTCGGCCTAGATATTTTCAAGGTCATGAAACTGATTATAAATGGTGCCAAATTAGTTGTGGGTGTGGTTAACAAAAACATTCTTTTCAAATGATAACATGATTTCAAAATTTTACCAATTCGGTAGAGTTATTCTAGACTAGGTGTGGTGGAAAATTGGATTGTTCAGTACAATATTGTTTTAAACAATTTGACACATGAAAGTAGATCATTGGCTATTTATGTACAAAATCAAGATTCAAATGATTAGGAAATGAAACTTCAAAAATATGGTCCACAATTAAAAACATTTTAAAATAATAAAATTTAAAATTACAGGGAAGAATGAGCATTTCTTAAAATTTATTTGGAAATTTGGGAAGAAATGCCTGGAGGATTAACCAAGTTCCAGCCAGCATGACTTCCTAAGGAATTAGATAGTGTTTAAGTTAGAAAATCATAATCTCCTATCTCAAATCTATACACAGAAATCTGCATAATTTGTTGAGAATTCAGTATTTCTAATAGTGGATTTGTACAAATAAAAAGCAGTCATGGGAAAAACAAACAAAATTTTGCTTCTGAATTTTTTAAATAATCTATTTTTGATTCCATCAAGAAACTGAAGCAAAACATTTAGGATTCAATTCCTTTGGAAGTTAAAGTCACTAAAGTTTGTTAAAGGTAAGCCTTGTGGTCCATACATATTGTGCAAAGCAATATTTCTTTTAAATTGTGCAATAATACCATTCATATTTTTAAACCTTTGTTTGAAGACTAAAATTGCTATGAATATTCAATTGAAAGTGAAATCAAGTGCTTGTACATTGTCTACCAATAAGTATTTGGACACCTGTGATAGAAAAGAAAAACTAACTTTATTCAAAATCAATAGTTGATAGAGCCTCCAGAAGAGGCAATTACAGCGTGAATCCTCTGGGGCATACTTTCCACCAGTTTTTGTATTACAGCTAGTGGTATTGTCTTTCACTCCTCTAGGAGTAGATATACAAGTTCCTTCACCGAGTTTGGATGGGTAGTGCAGCCCTTAATTCGGCGATCCAACTCGTCCCAGAGGTTCTCGATGGGGTTCAGGTTTGGACTCTGATCAGGTTAGTCCATTTGATGAACTTCATTTACACCATACCAAGCCTTGGTTAACTTCGAAACATGAAAACTGGCATTGTCGTCCTGAAAGTAATAGGGGTCCAACCCGTAAAACTGGCACAATGTAGGAAGCACATTGTATTCCAAAATGGTGCAATATGCATCGGCGTTGACCTTACAAAGAATGGGGACCAAGGGTACCAGTCCATACCAGGAGAAACACCTCAAGACCATAATTTCACCTCCACCGAACTTGAACTTACATTCATATCCACCTTGGTATGATCCACAGATTAATATTATCAATCCTTTTGCTCAATTTAGAAAATCGGACACAAACTCGGGGGTTTTTCTACAGCTTTATCTATCTCATTGCTGTCAGTATTCATCATACATGCCTGCATTCACAAAAGGGTCTTAAACTGCATAAATGTTTGCAGTGGCATATTTTGTGCTAATACCAGTCATGATTACAGCCTCCATACGTCCTGCTCCATCTTTACAGTTGAAACTACGGCCATTCTTCAAGCTCTTCAGCAAGTGAATATAGAAAAGTTTTATAAAATCTGCATATATACTGTCAGTTTGAGTGTATTAGAAGCATTGAAGAACTCGAATAATTGTCATCCTGTTATGTCCAAGATTTTCGGAGCATTAGATTTCCTTGCTGGCAAGGCCTATGAAATCATTTTCTGTAGGATCCCAGGTCATGTAGGTCTAGAGAGAAATGAAAAGGCAGATGCAGCCGCTGAAGCTGCATCATCTTTACTTCATTCTTCTGACTCTCTTTTTGACGTGAGAAGGGTTGTAAAAAGATTTGTAAATTTTCTCTGGCAGAAGTTATGGAGTATGCAGGTCTCTAACAAATTGTGTGCCATCTTTCCATACCTCATTCCATCATCAGTTTTACCGTTACATAGAGCAGATGTTAGATTGACTTGCCTTCATTTCGGACATGCATGTTTCACACATAGACATTTGTTTCTAACTGAATTAAATCCATGGTATGAAAGGTGTGATGAACCATATACTGTTTTTCATATTTTAATTCCATGCCCTGATTTTAACATTTACCGTTTTAAATTTTTTGACTCAGACATTTTAACTATGTATGATTTAGTGGGGGAGTTATCCCACAGAAACCTTTTTGTCTTTTTGAAGGCAATTTGTTCTATTCATTTTGTTTAAATTTTATTATTTGCATTTTTTAATTTATAGTTATTTTACTTAAAATTTATATATAAATTTTTATGTTTTAACCTCTTTAAAATTGAGCTTGGGTTTTACATCTTTAAAATTTAACTTTGGCACAGCTTGTCCTTTTTAGACCTTACATCACAAAACCCTACCAAACTCTGCCAAACTTGACTGTTGGCACAATGCATTCTGGCAGGAGATGTTCTCCAAGCAGATGCCAGACCCAGACCCTGCCATCCAAATGGTAAAGGGTAAAACTTGATTTCTTACTCCAAAGAACCTGTTTCCACTGATCTACAGTCCAATTTTCGATGTGCTTTACACTACATTAACCGAGCAGCGCAATTTAATTTTATGATCAAAGGCTTATGGGCAGCAGCATGACCATGAAAACCCAGCAGATATGCTTCCTTACGAATTGTATTCATTGAAACAATACTCCCAGATGCCTGTTGAAACTCCTCGCAGATGAGGGCCATTGGTTAGGTGCGGTTCTTCCAGATTTCTCTGGACAATACTCGTTGATCTCTATTTCCCAGTTCTTCTTGATTTTGTCAGATATGTGGCACCTCTGCATTGTTGCATTTTGTACCATGCTCCAAGCCCAATTTTTTCCTAGTTCCATTGTCTTGGGTCACCTACTTTGTTTATAAAGTCTGATAGGCCCTCAATGGAGTTTAGGTGTAACTCTTTAGGATATGGATTACCAAGAGTAGTATTTCCCAGTTTCATTGGTCTGCTGACTTGGAGCACATTCCAACAATCACTGCTCACCTTCAACTTCTTAATCACATAGGCCACTGTCAATTTTGGGTACTAAAGATCGCTAGATATGCCCCTTAAGGATCAGCCACATTTGTATTACCTGATAATTATACCAAGTAATACCTTTCTCAAAATCAAAGATTGAGAACTGTACGGCATCTTGCATGTGACAAATGCCAATGCTGTTTCCTACACGGTATATACCAGCGGAGGCCTTGATGTACCTCAGTATGCTGGTATCGTCATTTGTATAGGTGTCCAAATACTTATTGTTAGACAGTGTATAATCACTCATGGTTTACATTTGCGCTTTGAAAATGCATTGTAAAAGATGGGAAACTGACAATACGGTGACAATTTTTTTTCTGAAACTGTTTAATATGTAATAGGAAAACATATATGCCTAAAATTCAGAAGAAAAAACAAAAATTTTATCCCATTATCTAATCAATATTTTTAAGACATGCTTCTGCTTATACTATTGTAAAGGAATTAGTAACTTTTAAATAAATATGTAATTTATTTAATAATTTGTTAAATTTTTCGACAGAGGGTCCAAATGAATGATCACTTTAAAACAGAAACTGTTCATAAAATGTTTGAAGAAAGATTTTAAAGTTTATGCTCTGTACTTGGATGTTTTCAGGAGTTATTGAAAGTGTTAAGTTTAAATATAGATGAGCTTTCTGTAAATTTGCCTTTTTTAAAAGACGATCCAGCATATCGAGAAGATTGAAGGAATATCAGCACTATTACTGATATTTTAAGATAGTGCATGATAAAACATGTTTCCAATAGATGGACAATATTGGTATATTTACTGAAAGAATTGTAGAACAGCTTTCTAATGTAGAAGAATAATTTTTAAATTGTTTTCTCAAGCAACAAAATTTCACTAAACATGTTATCTGTGCTGAGAATTATAAAAGAATTCAAAGATTATTTTGAAAAGAATTATTCTGAAAAGGTAAAACTACTCTTTGCTACTTTATTTTATTTTTGCATCCAATATGTTTAAGAAATATTGGACTCTGTTTCAAACTGAGTCTCCAGTGATTCACAGTTTGTATATTGAAAGCAATGAACTTCTTTGAATAGTAGTCATGTCTATGTTGTTAAAGATAGTCTTATTTTAGATTAAAAAAAAAGGTGAGGAATCAAAGATTCTGGATGTCTATGATACATCAGATTTAAAATCTCTAAGAGCTAGTAATTAGTATGTCAACTCATAGGTTAGTTCTGGAAAGTGAGTTTGATAAGAATGAAAAAGTTGGCCCTCTCAAATGTAAAAATGATACTAGTTGCTAATGCTAATTATTTGATAGAAAATCTTCCACAATGTAACATTAAAATGAAAGATATTTAAATTCTTCTACAAAGATTGCAAATTGATTTGATGGATCAATGCAATAACAATGGACTACAGGCTATTACATACATTTGTCAGTATTTAAATTTACCATTTAATTTTTAATTGAGTTAGTTGGATATGAGTGTAAGCTTTACCAATTAAAGAAAAAAAAATGTCTGAAGTGGTTCTGGAATTTAAGTTACGATTTTGATATTTTTTTAGAAGAATGCAGTAACGTTAAAAATAGATGGGGAAAATTAAATATTTATGTTTATCAAAAATTATAACTTCAACTTTAAATTTACTGCATGGAAATGCAGATCCTGAGCATGTCTTTTCATTAAATTATACTGTGATAATAAAAGAAACCAAAACTGAATGATTTTACAACAAAAGCAATAAGAGTAATAAAATTAGCTATTCATGTAATTTTGATGGAAAAGTCTTAAATGTTCCAATGATTATTTATTTGTTGTATGTTTTTCCAAATCCACATAAAAATTTTAATGTAGAAAAAAAATTAAATCAGTGGAATTTAAAAAGCAGAAAAGAAACAAAGTGTAAGAAAAGAGGGAAAATTGGATACTTTTTTAAACTTGATTTAGATATTTGGAAATTAGAAAAACAGACTCTTTAGCTATAATTCTACTAAAAAAGATTGTTAAAACAATAAAAATGAAAAATAAAACGAATGAATATTTAACGAAAAATTAATATCTAAAGGAATCTTACCTTTAACTGAATTTAATAGCAAGCTGAAACCTATTCATAAAAATTGAAATTGTTTAGTGAAGAAATGGATTAATGATTTTTAATTTCATAACCTTTTTCATTAATTTTTCTAGTTAATTTAAATAATTGTTTTCTTTAAGCACTTTTAAGTAAATTATAGAGTTTAACTACTTTTTGTTTCAAGTTTTAATAAAAGTTTTCTGAATCCATATTTTTCAATGTTGTTTTCACTTCTAACATGAGATGTTACTTCTATGTTTAATTGACTTATCATTTAATTTTAAATTTCATAAATTTAAATATTGTAAACGTGTTTCTATTGTATTTTGTTTTAAAACTAAATATTTAAGAAGTTAAATTCTTTGTTATACATAAATTTTATTTAAAAATTATTTGACAATATGAATAGTTTAATATATGAAAGCATCAATAAATTTTAATAATGAAAATATTTTTGAGTTTTGATTTTGGCAGTGCTAAATAAGTGTTTTACAAAGTAATAAACTAAAATGATTTTGAATGCTATTGGTTCTTTTATATTTTCTTTTTTATAAGAAATATTTTTAGCTGCAATGTTTGAAACTATTTTTACTACAATGAAGCTAAATATCAGTTTTGTTTATATAAATATTATATTATATATAAATATAATATATTTTTATTATATATAAATATTATAAATATTATTTTTCTACCTAACTCCTGTAGTTTGATATTTGTAATTATAGAGTATATCGCTATTTGAAAACCGTAAAAAATATGTATTTATGTATTACCTCTCTATATAACTTCAAGAATAAAATCAAATGTGTTAGAAAAGGAAAAAGTATTTTATAACTATATTTTATTCACCTTATTTATACTTCATTGTAGTATATTTAATTTTGTATTTTATAATATTGGATAGAGTAAATGAAAGCATTTGATTAAACCAAATTGTTATTTATTTCATTTAATTATTTATTACGCTGTGATATTAATGTATTTTTGAAAAAATAGCTACTTTTTTTAAAAAAAATTGTAGCATACATAGTTGCTAATTTATTTTTTTTTAATTCTTAACATTCCTTCCTAAAATTTCATTTTTAAATACTGCACACCGGCATTTTTGCATAGAGGCATTTCCATTATTTTGATAACCACCTGTATATGAAAGGATACCAATTAATATTAGTAAGGAGTTGGGTTACCAAACTACAGCTTGCAATCATCATGAAATTCACAAATGAAGTTCTACACAAAATTTAAAAAAAAAATTTATTTATTTATTTTGCAGATCAAACTAGAAATGAAACAGATTTCTCAAGAAATCTTGCACTCTTTCAATAATAAGGAAATCGGGATTGTCACAGATACTATTTGTGAAACTTTATTTCATTTTTTTGCTCATTTAATCATGTTAAACAAATCAATATTTTATAGACAAATACGTTGCTGTTTTGAAATAGAAGATGTTCATCAGGAAAGAGCCTGAAAATCAAGGTTAAAATTGTTTGTGATAGTGCTTACTCTTGAATTTTTTTTATGAGGACTACAATTGACTTTAACTTGATATACTTCCCCCTTACCATCATAAAAATAATTCTATATTTTATGGTAGAAGTACGATGGTGAATACAAAATATCTTTGCCTAGATTTTGTAATTGAATATATAACCAAAGGTATGAAATAATATTATTTCTCGTATTAGATTACTGTTTCCCACTGCTGTTTATGTCTAGTTTAGATGATTATTATGTCATTTTATAGCATTTTGTTGCAACACTCAGCTTTTATTTGTCCCTTTCACCATAAATGTTTATATTCTATATCTTCAATAAAATTGTTTAGTGAATTTGAGATAAAGTAGAAATGTCTTCAATTTTTATAAATCTGCATCAATTTACTTTCAAATTTTTGATCAACTAACCTTTTCAATGCTAATTAATCTTAATCAGACATGTTCCTGAAGTCTAGGAATACCTGAAGATTAACTGTTCTTTTTCATATGAAGTTCCAATGATTATGCCTCTTATCACATTGAACACACATCCAATATAACAATGATTTACTTGAAAATGTGGTGTCCAAAATTAAGATTACAAACATATTTCTTACAATAAATATAAATATTTACTAGTATTATTTTAAAAACAAATGTAATTTAGTTTAAATGATTTAAATTTATGTGTCCACTGTATGTGTAATTCTAAAAAGAGGTTTTTTTTTTATTTAAAATCTTTTTTTATTATCTTTTTAAAATTGAAGTGAAATTAAACAGTAGAAGATCATGTGCTGTGAATTTAGGTGGTATGAAATAAGCGTGTAATTTTTCTTTCTAAAGAAAACAAACCCAGCCTATTGAAAAAAAAAAAAAAACCCACTGGCAATAAATACTTGGATAAGTTTAAATAGTAAATCATGATGTAAAGTCGTTGATAGGCAGAAGCAAAAGAGTCACAAGCAAAAGTTGCACACTAGCAATAAGTATCCCACATGGTGATTGTTCAAATTATGACAATATTTCCAGATATCTGGGTATCATCACTGAATAAATGTACAAGATCGTTCAAGAGTTACGACTTCAGAGAATTGCCATGCAGCGTCCATTCTGAACGCAATGGAGAAATATGAATTAGCAGCAGCAAGGTCGGGAGACTGCTAACAGCTGTCTCACAACCTTGCTGCTCCATCTAAGCTTATAAACTAATAATGTTTTTTCTCCTCTTACAATTACACTGGGTGTATCTTTAAATCGTGAATGCACTCTCAGACATATTAACATTGGCACTCTGCCTTCTTCACTGATGTATATAAATTCAACTCGCAATATGATTCTTAAGAAGTTTTTATCTGTGAAAAACATGGGAAGTATCACCATACAAACACCAGAACAATCAATCTTCTTAGTGGCTCTGTCATCTGTGTACAAGAAGGAAGCATATATCTTCTTTGTTCATACTGTGATGATAGAATTGTATTGGGATTAGATTCTTGAACCCTGCCTGTGAATTTTTTAATAGCTCTAGAATACCTTTTAATGCATGATAATGCTAGACTATACAGAGGTACACTTGTAGGCAATTACCTGATAGAAGATGCACACGTCTACCGGGATGTACCCTTAAGTGTAGACATAAGAGGGTATTCTCCCTAAGGTGTGGCAAGGGATGTCTCCAGGTCTTAATACCATAGAGCTCCTTTTGGATGTTCTATGAAGAACCATTGCAAAGTTGCAGGTGCCTTTGATGACTCTTTAGGCATTAAAATCTATACTTTTGAAAGATTGGGAATTGCTGATGCTGTTATTGAACTATATCCTCATAAAATGAATTAGGCCTTGCTGTGTTACTCAAGTATCTGCACTAAGTGGCCACATCTCTTATTAAAACAAACAATAAACAAAACAATAAAAAATGTCTCATAATGCATCTTATTTTGACCAATGTTGTGTTTCTATATTATTGGCCTAATTTGAGTTCTCTGTCATATAATTGCTACCACTTCCGGTCTTATAGCTTAAGATATTAACAAATCAAATTTTATGCATAGTGATAATTTTTCCATAATTATTTCTATTTTCATCTAAATATTTCCTTTTTATCTAAATATTGTATCTCTCAATTTTTAATTATAGATAATAGTGTATTTCATATTGATTTATGCATATTTTAGAACTTTCTTTTCACTGTTATTTGGTGGCAAGAGATTGTAAAATGTAATGATTCTCAGCTAAACAGTTAAAGTATAATATATTGAAAAATGTGTGTTTATAAATTGGAATGTTGCTGTTATAAATTAGCTAGTTATTGCTGTCGGCAATTTTTTAAAAATAATTTTACTTTTTTATATTATTTTACTTTTGTGATGTAATTCATTATCCTGAGAAGTAACTATTATTTTTAATTCCTAATAAATATATGGTTACAAATTTGTGTGTATTTATTTTAGCTTACATCAAGACAGATTTTGACCAACTTTTTATACTGTAATCAAATTTATATATGCTAGTTTTCAGAAGCTAAGCAATGAATTGGAAAATCGATATAGACTTCTGAAATTAATTTGAAGTATATTGATTTAAATACTGTATTATGAGAAAAATAATTGTGCTGCCATTGTTTTATATGAATATGATATAGCATAAAATCGACTGTTTGAAGGGAATGACTTAAACGATGTCAATGAGTTGATGCAAAATAGACAAAGTATTAAAAAAAGATTGATGTGATATTTGCCTTACAATTTCAATACAGAATCAGACCGATTAGTTGGTTGTTGATACTGTGATGTTGTAAAATGTTTAAATAATGAATACTTGATGTTAAGTGGGTTATTGAACCAATTTCTGAATTTCATCTTATTGTAAACACACTGAAGATAGTTTAAAAGCAGTATATGGGATGAATGTAGCATCAATTTACCAAATTACCAGTATATATGATTTAGTGCACATAGGAACAGGTTTCCATCTTCTCCTCCATTATATAATCTTGTATAGGTTTAAAACTGCTTTATGCATAATATCATAGCTATTATGCAATTTTGCTGAAAGCTTGTATTGTCGTTAGAATCTATACATTTCTGTATTAAAAAAATTTTTATTTTAAATGTCTGATGTCCAGAAAATAATTATACGTTAATAATAATTTATATTACTGCTATTATCACCAAATATAAATAGCATTCTTTGTTTTAAGTGATGTAATAAATATTATCTACCAAATGAAACAGTGATTTCCTGTAGTGTAATTAATAACTTTATACATTTTAGGGACATATTTATATTTTTAGCGAAATATATGCTGTATAATTTTAGCAAATTGCAGTGTCACCCTTTCAGATTCCCATTTTCCAATATTTGCTTGACTTTTAGAAAGTTATATATTGTTTATTTTAATTAAACACTATCTATATTAAAACTCTTAATTTTTTATTGTAATTGACAAATATTGTAGTAATAATTATTTAATTTCTTATTGTAGTGTGATGGATTTAATTTTTTATTGCTGATATGTATGTTTGGAATTTGCATATAATGAAATATGTATGTTTGACTAGGTATTTTTTGTACCTAGCTTTTCTCATTTACTTATTCTAAAGAAAAATTTTCATCTCATTTAAATTTTATAACTTTGAATTAAATGTTCTGAAACTTCAGAAAAAATTATACATGTTTATGTTGAATATAGCAGTTTTTCAAAAATTTACTATCAATTTTAAAATATTTTCATCTTTTGTAAGACATAGTTTTTTAAAGTTGTTACTCATTGTTAATATTGCAATTTTTATAGGTTTTGGAAGGCGATTTGGATCAAATGCATTTGTTTTCCTATAAAATTCCAGCAGAGTGTGAAAACATAGTTTTATCAGATAAATTTATTTTTGCCACTCTAAGTGATCAGTCAACTTCAGATCAATATGTTTTTAAAATTATATCAAGAAAGTTTTCAGAAATATCATCAGAAAATTCCAAAAAGGTACCATATAATGTTTGTTTCTCCTAATGTGTTTAAATTTAATTAGCAAATTAATGTAAATGAGCATATGTTGCTATTTCCAATTTTCAATTTAGCATTAATTATTATTCTGATAATACTGAATACATTTCTTTTGTTCCAACTTGTAAGTCTTCATTTTAGCCTAATGTCATCTTGTTTTTAACTATTTATTATTTTTGTAAAATAAGGTAAATATTTTGCACATATTATAAAATAGGTTAAAACAATTTAAAAAAGAAGCAAAAATCATTATTATAAGTTATGTTATTCAATAATTTATTATTAAAGAATAATAAATTTATTAATTTTTAATATTAATTTTATGTTATCACTTCTTAATTATATTTGAGCTTGCTATTATATTAACTAAATAATATTTTTAGCTTTCATTTTAAAATTATTGCTTAAAAAAAGAAGTGGACTACTGTGTGTATGAGTTTTAAATAAATGCTCTTCTCTCTCTTACAAATATTAAGCATAAGCTGTTTAAATCTGTTTAATTTACATCATATGTAAAAATTATTTTGTTTCCTAAGTATTTTGAAATAGATATTTTCAATTACTTACTTCAGAGTACTCCAGAATGCAAAAGTTGTAGTTTTTATTTTCCAATATGATTCACATTATTTTTTGAAATAATTGAACAATTAATAGTTTTTCTAAAAAAATTTTACAAGTAAAATTTTCTAGGTAAAAAGAATCATTTGGAAACAGATGTATATATTTATATTTATTTTTCATTGTGTGGCTGCAATGACATTTATCACATTGTTTATTACTGCATAAATAATTGATCTCTGACATTTTAAATTTCAAATTATAAAAAAAGGAGGAAAATTATCAAAGATGAAATTCTGAAATACTTCTATATGATTCAATTTCAATTTTTTCTTTGATTTTCCATTTAAAAAGCACTGTTAAATGTTTTTGCAGACATTTTCTCAAAAACTAAGGTTGAGAAATTGACTTCAAACTAAAATACTTGAAATTGAGTTAATAATTTACAAACATGAAAGAAAAACACTTCCTTACAAAAAATGACATTTTTGCTATTCCTGGTAATTTATTATAAAATTATTTATTTCCATTCCTTAAAATATGATTAAAATGTGATGCTTATAATTTGTCAAGCAAAAACGTGATTAAATCTTACTTTTTCTCAATAAGGTTTATTCAGTGGAGAACAATAAATAATAGTGGTCTATATGAAGGGGCTTTTCAAGTTCTTTGATAATGTTTACCACTACTAAATAGGTTTTAATAAAACTTACTTTGAACAGAAAAAAAAATGTAATGAAAAATTAATTTGTAATACACATGCATAATCCTGTATTAACTCTATGGAGTTTGGAGCTATAAAACTATCACCATACTGATCCAAATTGCTGAATAAATGAATTGTGCCCTTCTTTTCATTTGAATTCTTCATGGGTTTGATTATCAGTTTCAACTTGGATGTTTGAATTGATTCAAAATCCTCTTAAAATTATATGTCCCACTCAAATTAGACCATGAGCTCAAATATTGACTTTGATTGATAAACAAATTAAGCCAAACAAATGAACTATAACATAATTGATGAGACAGGATTTCAAGCTACAGATAAATAGCTATACTGTATTTTCATGCTAAAATTAAGCCAATTAATGATTTCCCGTGGAAATTGCTTCAACTCATTCACCACTGCTTTTATAGTTGTTTTGATTATCCCTATGTACTATATCTGGTCTATGTGTAGCCTGACTTCATCCCTCTGGTTAGGGTTTTATTGGATGAATAGCTTCTATTTCAAAAATCATTGACCAGATGACAAGGATGTGGCTATGAATTGTTGTGCATTAATATGATAACAAGACCACTTTCAATCCTGGAAGGAATCTTTTTAGCTCTCATGCTTATTCTTTACACTAATCACAAAACTTAATCAAAAAAAAGGTGGGTTGTAGCCCTCCAAAACGATGCTAATGAGTTCTTCATAGTTCTGTTGCCATAAAATTTCATTTCACAATCATTAAAAAGCAAATAGCATTTCTATGGTTCTTTATATGATAAAATGCAAAGATCAGTGATCGAGCTGAACTGAGATTCAGGGATCAGTCCTGTATCTTTTGTACATTTTCTGTGATAGATGTACCATGTTAAATTGATCCTTCTTATGCTCAAAAGTGTGATTCAGAAACTGCAAGCCTTTTAGCAAGTTACTCATTCTTGTGAAGCCTTCTGAAATAATAATCCTTGACAGTTGACTTTCGGCGATCACATAGAAGTCATGAGATAAATGAGAAGTTAGAACATGCTGTATTGTATGAAATAAAGCCCGATCTTTTCCACCATGGCTTTGAATGACCATGCTCAAGGTTTTGTTTAATGAATCCAGTATCCTGAAACTTTCCATATGTAAGACAAAATGATGGGCATTTTATTGGATATTACAAATGCGGCCTCGAAACTGTTTTTTCTTCCCTGTGAATTGTCACAACATTTTGTCTTCTAACTTTTGCTGATTACTCATTTTATCTGTTTGAATATGAATTGATAGCTGAAGAAATCAAACAAGACCAGATCTACGAATGAAAACAACAAGTGTTTTGCCATGCCTGCTTACAAAGTTTGCTCCTCTACTAACTTTCAGATGTATGAACTTATATTTGACTCACACACAAGATGATTAGCATCTTTTTTCAGAACTGTAGATTTATGTTATGTTCTTTTATGAAATTGGAGAAAATATACAAAATTTCTAAGCTTTGAATGCCAATGAATTTAAGATTGAAATATTTTCGTACTAATTTACCACTTTTCAATTTTTGTATGATTTATATTTTTGCTCTTTATTTTTGCTAATTATTTGCTTGGTTATTTGTTGTTTTTTATACATATATTGCCATATCAATATAATTAACTTTTTGTCTTGATCAGACACAACAGTATTCCATAAACTTTGTTATTTTTTGACTAGTTTAAATGATTAATTTTTGCAATAAAATTTTAGGAATTTTTATGTTTCATTGGTAACCTATAATATTCATAATTTACAGTGCAGATATTGTAATTATTTATAAAATGTTCTTTTAATTTAAATTCTTGTTCAAAAATAAAAGTACTTAGAACATAAAATATCATTTTGATAGAACTTTTTTAAGATTTTAAAATAAAATTATTAATATAACTTATTAATTGCTTATTGTACTTCATTAATATATTTAATTGAATTATTGAACAGGTTGGATATTTTCTAAGGCCCTGGAAACTCCTGGAAATTTTTTTTGATTATTAATTTTAGTTGAAAATTGAAATTTTAATTTTTTTCTATAAACATTACTCTTTTGTTAGAAAATTGAATCAATATTTCTAATTAACAATGATTTTACTAAACATTTTCATTTAAATTGAATGCTAAAGAAACAAAATATTAGTTTATTATCCTTACTGGATGTAAACACGATTATATAACATGATATAAACAGATTTTGATTAGTTAATATGGAAACAAAATGTATATTTTTCTTGTTGTGAACATTAATGTCTTACAACTGTGGTATTAACATTAAAGTCTTATGACCATGTAAATTCTTACAAATGCACAGTACTGTCTAATTAGTCTAAAATATTTAAGTTCCTTCTTTAGCATGATTCTTGAGCAATCCTAAAGTATCTACTGCTTATAAAGCTTTAAGAAAGAGAAGAAAGAACATTTTATACTATTTCCTTAAAAAAAGGTATTAATAATCACCATCTTGTCCTAAATGATACCGATTTTTGCAATTTTGAAATCCATTTCCCCCTAGTTTTAATTTAAATTTCAACTTATGATGATAATTAAACAATCAATTTAGACTAATAAACATTAATGAAATATTATTTAACCCTTCTTTGCATGATTTTTTCTTTATTGGTTAAATAAATCAAGTTGATATAATTCATGTTTAAAATTAAAGGAAAAATGGTTAAAAAAATCTTAGTATATATTTATAGTATAAATTTAGCAAAAAACAATATGCTAAAAATTTCCATCATCATCCAAAGTTAGATCATTAGCTTAGTACTAAATAGAAATAAAAGAGGAAAATAACAGAAACACGTGTTGCAAACCTTTCTTCCACTCATTTTCAATTTTCTAGCAATAGAAACTCTAATATAATAAAACAAAATTGTAAACGAAATCATACGTTTATTGCAACTACAACAAACAAAATTATAAACGAAATCATACGTTTATTGCAACTACAACAAACAGCGGAATGAGACAACTTTAAGCTCGTTTCACTGATAATGACACTTGTTTATTTTTTACAGCTATGTTTCTTTTTATGCAATGGACATTAAAAAGGTATCCAAACACGATCAACTTAAAGTGAACTTGTTCTTTTATATAATTTTTGTGCATTATAGGTTATGATGGAAATTTCCACCATTATGCAAAGCAGGGTTAAAGTAAATGTATAATTTTAAAAATGTACAAATGACTTATAAAATGTTATATTTAAGGAATTAAAGACAAGACTTCTCATTTAGTCAAGAAATATTTCAATTTCCGAGAATAATTCTTGAAAAATCATGCAATCTAAATTCTTTCAGACAATTTAAAGTCATTGACAAAAATACAAGTCTGTTATAAGCACTGTTGCCATCTATTAAAAAGAAAATTAAAATATTTTGTGCAAATATTATTCAATTGTTTTAACATAGCTATTGATAGTTGGAAAGACAGTCCATCTGCACCCATATAATTTCAAACTCTTAAGTTTTGCTTTCTTTGAAATATAATGTTATAAAAATTTTTTAATTAAAATTGTTTAACTTTATTTTTTATATTAAAGCTTTATTAAATGAATTATAACTGATATGTTTGTAATTGGTAGTTTCATTAAAAACTTTTACTTGAATATTTGAAATCCAAAATCTTACAACATTTATCTACATTTCAATTAGAATAATGATTTTATGAATAAAAAGCATGAATTTTTGTAAAAATTTATAAAATTATAATATACTTTATGAGTTTCAAATTCAGAAAATATAATTATCAAGGTATCTATTCAATTTTAATGAAGCAAAAAGTAACAATTAGTTTAGAAATAATGTGAATAATTAAACTCAAATTAGTTAAAAAAAAATATTTTGTTGATGAAATTTGTTTTTTCAATATTTTTTAAAATGGAGCTATTAACAGAACAAATTAAACAGAATTAAATAATGAAAAATATTCAGTAATTTTCCTAAATGCTTGAGTAATTTGTGAAATTTTTTTAATGATGTGTAGAATGCATACTTTAGCATTTTAAGCTAATATGAAAAATATTTTTACTATGTTAAGTGTCCTTTATTTGAAGTGATATATTTTTATTAATTTTAAATTGTAAAATGCATAAAGCTCTTTTGTCATTTTCTAATGCATCTGAAATTAACTTGTTTTAAGATTATTTCATAGCCTTGTAGGAATTTTCTGAAAGTTAAAATTTGATAATGGGAAATTTGTTGTTGTTGTCGTGTGCCAGCCAGGCTGGCAATA
This sequence comes from Latrodectus geometricus, assembly GCA_026290005.1. NCBI lineage: Eukaryota > Metazoa > Arthropoda > Arachnida > Araneae > Theridiidae > Latrodectus > Latrodectus geometricus. The sequence continues at coordinate 176,686 of JAPDSC010022835.1, forward strand.
TGGGATGCACTGTTCCACTTTTCCAACTGAACCATATTTGGTGTGGAGTCCGACTTCTTCGGTACACACATGCCATAGGTACCCGTTTATAGGGTAATCTTTTATAGATATATAATTAACCCGTAACAGAAAATAATTAACCTATAAACGATTACCCATTTATAGGGTAATCGTTTATAGGGTAATCGTTTATAGGGTCCTTTCTTTATGTGTGTGTGAATGGTAGGCAACCATTCACACACACACAAAGAAAGGACAAAGACAAGAAAGAGAGAGAGAGAGAGAGTACATCCATGCCCGAGCCAGAATTCGAACCCAGGTCCCACACATCTGTAGTCAGGTACGCTAACCACTAGACAGGTTGGGCGGCAATGGGAAATTTAAAATTTCATTTAAACATAACATTTATATCCCTCATGAAACATAAGGAATGTCAGTAATATTATAATTAGAAAAGATGTACTTAATTTTGTTGCTTTCGCAAAAGTATAAATCATAAATTGAATAAAAATAAAAATATCACATGTTATATGCAAAAATGCTAAATGAACTGTGTGAGCTATGTTTAAAGAAACTGATAAAACTTGTGATAGATACGCCAAAAGAATTGAAAAAGCTGACCAATGAAAATTAATTACCTGTGTCATTAATCAGCAGAAAATCAAAAATTTGTATTATTAATGTATTATGAGGATTAATGTTGAATACATTAACTAAAGAGATTAATATAGTATAGACGAATGTAATGATTTGGATAGTTTAATGTTGATAAAAGTAAACAGAAGATAATTTTTAATAACATTGTTTTGTTAAAATAGTTTTTTTTTAATGAAATAGGTCTGGAACTAAAATGAGATCATTTGAGTCTAAACTTTATGCAGTTAATATATTATGTTAATTATAATTTATTAGTATTTCAGTTTTTAAATATTCTGATTTTAATGTAAATTGGTTTTGTTCATCTTTGAAATTCACTCTAAATTAATAGATAGGAGCCATCTAAACAAAATTCTAAAAATATCCATTTCTATGTACAATATTTACGTAATTTGTGTAAAAAATTAATATTGAAATGAAATTTTTGTATTGTAGCTGTGGGTTTATTTAAGGCTTTTGAAATCATTATTGATATGAAAACTAATTTAAATCAATATTTTTATTATAGATTTTAACAGTTATCTATCACTGTCATCAAATTTACATAGTTACAGATGAATTTTCCAGAAATACTTTACCAAATATTTATCAAAAATTATTAAACATGAATATCGATTCCTCCTTGAAAATGTTTTTGATTTGTGGAAAATTTGGAACTTTAAGAATTTGTTTTTTGAGAATCTGTCCGAACCATGTTGAAATTCTAGTTACAATTTTATTTTAAAATCTTATTGTTTTTGAATTCTACCAAAATGACATTTGATATTCTTTGCTGAAGTTTTGAAGTATACTATAATGTGTGTATTCAGATAACAACAAAATAGAGCTTTTGTGTCTCATATTATTGTGTTGACATTTTTAAATGCATTTTAATTCTAACCAAATGATATGATTAAAAAATAATTATGATATTCTACATACATTGATAATATTCTTAATGTTATGCAGGCATAAATATTTTAAAATCATATTTACACAGTGATAGATAACATGATCTCAGAATTTAAAAATTTTATTTTGTTATTTATTTTGTATACATTAACTAAAAGTAAAGCTCAATTTGTCTTTGAATTATTCAGTTAGTTTTTCTTGCAATATGCATAAAGGTAAAAACTCTTGAAAAAATATTTAGCATATATTTGTAAAAAAATCTGTAAAAATTTACATGTGTTTTATAGGAAAACATATTTCATTTAAAAAATACTTGTATTGATTTCAAACTAGTTTTTAATGAAAATTCACAATTTTAACCCTTCCTTCATTAAATTTTATCTAATTATTTACATTATAATACATAGTGGATGTTCGTTTTTACAAACTCAAAATGACTGGTAAAAATATAAAATTCGTAAAATAGAAAATCAATATTAAATTACTACAATGTTTTTTCTTTTTTTTTTTTTTAACTAATTGCTTTTTTATAAGTAATGTACTATTAGAAAAAAATATTTAGAATTCACTATATAAGAAATATGTAAAATGAGATTCATGCTGAAAAATAATATTTACTTTTATTTTATTGATGAAAAATCAAACAAACTAATCATTTATCCTTTTCTGTTTAGAAGTTACTATTTTGAAAACTTATTTTTTTCAATGCAGAAAAGAAATTTGTGGTTTTTTCTCAAAAAAGTCTCTTAGACATTCAGCCATTCATCTGCTTGTTTTGCAGATGATCCTTGCAGTGTATCATTTTCTTTTTGTTCTGTAACTGAAATTTTTTTCTTTCTTATTCATTGTATTATCAATAATTTCTCCATCCTATATTTCTTATCACATCTGAGTCCATTAAAAAAATCTGGATTTAAATTTCAGGCAGCAGAGGGATTCTTTGTCATGTGTGGGTGACTTATCTTCACTCAAGACATCTGTAAATTTTGGCTTTCTTCAATTACAGTGGCTTCCTCAACGAAGCCTGCATGTTGAAATGCTCTTGGTATTGACCTTTCAATGCTATTTCAACCAAGGATTGACAAACCCATTATTCCTAGAAGGTCAATTTCATAAGCCACTCCAACACCAAGCTCGTCATCGCTTTTTTGCAAAAGTAACCTATGGTATGGGATCAGAGCATAATCAACGCTTTGAAGCTGTTGATTTTGCCTACATCTATGGGCTGTAAGACAGAAATTAGATTAGGCAGGAGGAACTCCACACGAATTTAAGAACTGGAACTTCAACGTGAGCAGTGCACTTATCCTTAATTAGAAGAACATTAAAATTCTCAGATAAAAATTAAAACTTATATCTAAGTTTTAGTCAATTTTCGTAAATGTTCCCAGTCATCCAATCTTTAATGTTAGCATGGTATACAGCGGGGTTAGTTTTTGAACATTTTTCAGGGCGCACTTTTGCTGGTACTGTTTTCTTTTCTAAGGATTTTATCCAAGTTCTTAGAATTGTCTCCTGACTATTCTTTGGAATTCCATATCTTTAGACAGTTTAGACAGTTATCCATTTTTTTAGCGGTGACTATAACAATTAGAAACGAAGTTTCGCAAAAAGAATTTTCAAAATTTTAATCCATAAATGGGAGATAAATTATCATTGTGTATACAGTGTCATGATCGAGACTAACCTCTATTTCTTAAAAATGTGATTGTTCCTAAATTAAAACTTTTTAAAAATAAACATTTAATGCATAATATTAAATAACTTGTACGCAAAATAATTGCGTTAACGACTGCTAAATCCTTATAAATTGTAAACGTTTCTTAGAAACACTCACACACATTGTTTCCCTCAGAGGATTTACTTTTCTTTAGTAAACACGGTTGTCCCAATCTCGAGATATCCCAGTCATCTTTCGCCTTCTTTTCTTCTCTCCTTTACAATTTTATTTTTCTCTTGTCTATCAATGTGGTCATCTCTGATGAGGTTGAAAGCTCCCTTTGAGTAGCTATATACGCTCTGTTGCTATTAACTTGTCTTGGGGACTAAATTATCTACATGTTTACCATGCGTGGATATCCGTATCCCTGAAAATGAGGGTCTTGGTAAATGAAGCCTTCAAAGACCAAGACATTACTTTAACCCCTGCTTCTGGTAAATGGGAGCTGTGCTGTGGTTCTCAGCACATCAATCTGCTTTATGGATTAAGCTATCAGTACTACTGGATGACACCTTAAAAGTGGAGGCCATCTCAGGGATGTACTGTTAGCGTATAGAATGCGGCTTGCACTTATGCAGCTAGTGTACACCCGCTTGTTAGACATGGTGTTGGTGCGGTCAGGTCCCGAAATTTTATATAACTTTATGAAGAAAAAACTTCGCTCAAATAGGAGCAACTAATGCAAAATATTAATTCGAAATTCTTTATAATCAAAAGAAAGGAGAGTTCGTTTGAAAATGTGTCCCGCTTTTATACTCAAAAAGGAATATCTTGGAAATATAAGGTATCCGTAATTTATGATCAGAGGACTTATTAGTTGAGGATTCTTACTTTTGTGAAGCATCAATGATTAGCAACACGCAAACAAATGCAACTGTTTTCCTCATGGTAACTTAAACTTTTACTTTGTAGAATTTCCACAAGTGTTTTATTAAACATGCCAATTTATAAGATTCTGGATAATCTGCTTTTCAAAATGTTTACCTTTAAGCACATTACAGTCAGAAGAGGTGCCAATTTCATCGATATTAAGCATCTTGTTCTGACTTTTACGACGCCAGACATTTTTCATTCAGATAAAACAATTTATTTCTGATAACTATTTCTGCTTAATTAATATGAAAAATCCTATTTCTGCATTCCCACATTTTCTGGATCTTGCCATTTGTTCCCTATCACTTCTGCCATTTTTAAATTTAACTGTTGGAAATGATTGCCCCATAGCGATCATTTTTCTCTCATCAACTCCTAGACTGGAGGTAGTGTACGACATCATCTACCTACTTACATGTATTGTCGGGGAGATTGGACCCCATTTTTACAACAGTTGTTGATAATGAAATGGGTTTAATCGAAAATATTGATGAGGCAGTTTACAAAGTTAAAAAAAATATAAGTGCAGCTGATATAGTAATTCCAAAGAGTTTCTTTATTCCTCACAATTGTTGCAAAATTATGTGGAATATAAAAACATCTAAGAGAAAAAGTTCTGGTTGATATTTCGAAGATTCCCATTATGGAAAACCTCATTGCCTTAGCAAGAGCAATAGCTTGCAAACCATGTCAACATAGCCAAATGGAATCTTGGTCTCGTTATCTTCCGTTACATTTCCACATGCACTAAACAATTGTGGAGGAAAATGAAAACAATCATGAAATTTGTAAGGAAGTTTCTGTTCCTATTTTGAAAACCATAGCTGCTCTATATTCTTCTCTTTAGAACATTGCTAACGTTGCATTGTCCTTCGTGAAACATTTGCTAATGTTTCAATCTATGACTTTTATAGTCCTTTATTTTTAATCACAAAGAGTTGTGCGAATAAAAATACTATTCGTTTTCACCATAGACAATCTTTGCCTTACAACTGCGAATTTTGGTTGTTCAAATTGAAAAAAAGCATTAGAGCAGGCCAATAAATAACACCAGTCCTGGATCTGATGGAATCAGCTACTTCAACATTTAAGTCCCGATTCCTTATCGAACGTATTCCTTTATTTAACCGTATTTGGAAAGCAAATTTCTAACACTTTGGATCGAAACTGTAGTGATTCCAGGCCTTAAATTTGGTAAAGATACTTCAAATCCTTTTAATTACAAACCAATGAATCAGTTCTTTTGTAAGATTCACGAACGGGGTCATTGCTCGTCTCGCATACATTTTAGAAAAACAATTATTCATGTTAATCAAATAGGTTTTCATAAAGGAAAATCCACTTTTGATAACATCACACATTTGGAAACAAGTCCACAACGCCTTTGTGAGGAGAAATTATTTGGTTCCCATTATTTGGATATCGAGAAAGCATATGACAGTACATGGTATAATGGAATTCCCATTTGGATGTATGATTTTGGCTTTTGAGGAAATCTTCCTGTGGAATTGTATATGCTTCTGTGGTTTTAAAGTTCGTGATGGGCTATTTTTGTCCAATATTTTAATTCAAGCCCAAAATGTACCCCAAAGCTCTATTTTAAGTGTCACAATTTCTAATATATACATAAGTAGCATTCTTTCTCATTTATTCCATCTATTTACTGTACGCTGTATGTGGATTACCTGCAAATGTGCTGTCAAGGGTCAAATTTGCTTTTAATTAACAGAAAATTACAAATAGTTGTTAATAAATTTAATACATGGTGTACACAGAATGGTCACAGTCTACCTCCTATCAAGAGTAGTGTTCTCGTGGGGAGAAAAACTAGCATTCATAAGGATTCAATTATTTGTATCAACACACGTATACTAGTGGTCAATGAGATTAAATTCTTGAGAGTGTTATTTGACAGAAAGTTAATTTTTCTTCTCATATTTTGCTTCTGAGGAAGAAAAGTGAGTGATAGCGTTATATACTCAAGGTTCTTTCAAATGCATCTTAGAGTGCAGATTGCACATCACTCCTTTGAGTCTACAAGTAACTGATTTTATCTCATATTGACTACTATTATGCAGTTTATGGATCTATTAGGTCTTCTGTTTTAAGATCGGATTATGTTTATTACTCTGCTTTAAGTATTCCACATAGAACCTTCCATAGTCGATATTATCTGTCATCAATTACCATAAGACCAGAGTTGAATGCAGCTGTCTATCAATTATTCTAAGATCATGCCAGACTTTTATCATCCTTTACGTTCCATGATTCTTACATTAACACAGAGAAGACTATTTACTGCTCCTGCGTCGAGCATATTACCTCTTTTTACTCGAACCAAAGTGGATTGTTATTGTTAGACTTATGTGATGTTCGTTTTGACAAAACGAACATGCTGTCACATGTCCGCTTTGGTAAAAACCATTACTGACATGATCCACACATTACAATTATCAGTTCCTTTACTGAATACTGCTGTTTTTCAACAACTATATTTATCACTTTGCTGTGAATATGTCATAATGCAAACATGCCAGTATTCACTAATGGTCAGCCTCCATACGTTCTGCTCCTTCACTGCTGAATCCACAATTATAAATTACTCTCTTCAGTATGTAAATACATATGATAATAGTAAATTTAGTGTGTGTATTGATAGCTTTGAAGTTTTGAATAATGGTAGTTATGCGATTGTCATCTTGTTGTGTCAAGAATTTACAGAGCATTGGACACCCTTACTGGCAAGAAATGTGAAATAATTTTCTCTCGGGTTCCAAATCATGTAGGTTCTGATGGCAATGGAATGGCTACATTGAGTCCGCTCCTACCGTCGTTCTCAATTTCAGATGCAAGAAAAAACGTAAGAAAGTTTGTGCATTATTTATGGAGAAATCGTGGAATTTGCAAATCACCTGTAAACTGCATACCATATTCTCATGTTATCCGATTATCAATTTTATCGACACTTTCGTCTCGAATACACGTTTCACTCACATATTTCTAAGTGAATTAAATCAATAGCGTGAAATGTGTGATACAGTTAATTATTTTAATTTCATGTCAAGATTTTAAGCAGAATCATTTTATAATTTTTGGTACTGATATTTTAACATACGATATATTGGGTTAATCACTGCTTTGTAATATTTGTTTGTTTTTTTTGCGAGCTATTGGTTCCAACCTATTTAAATTTATATTATATATTTATAATATAAATTTATGTTATATGTGCTTGTTTGTAGTTGTTTGAAATCCACTTTAAGGGTATGTCGTCATCTAATTATCTCTCATGCACCATTTAGTGACAAGCCAATCAACTGTTTTAAGTTTTACAAATTAATTTATATATAATGAAAATCTAAATTAAAGAAAAGTATAAATAAAGCTTATTATATAAAAATGAAGTCTACATGATTTAAATTAATAATATATTTTCTTGTGTAATGTAAATTACAAAATTCATAACTTATTAAAAAAAAATTCCAGAAAAAAAAATCACACAACTTAGATTATTTTAAATTTTTTATTGAACTAATCAATTGCTTCTGTAAATGATGTATGTGTGTTAATTTGTAATTGCATTTGTGATTCTGTCTTGACAACATTCTCATGCACAATATTAAGCAATAGAAAATTTTGAATTGCTAGTAAATAATTAATTTATAGATAATTCACTTTTGTTTATGTGTAAAAAACGTTTTACAAATGTTAAAGAATGGAAAATTATTCAAGACTCACAGCCGTAGATTTTTGAAAGACAGAGTGTAAAATATGTATTTCTGATTATTTTTATTTCATTCTCTGTCTATTGTATAAACATAAATTGTACATAAATTTCAGATCCTATGTTTACACAAAAATAGGGTAATAACATTTATAAGAAATGTTTTCAATGTTAATTTTAATTTAGAAACTTCTATTAGAACACTTTAAAAACTAAAATTTATTCTTTATTTCAGAAAGAAACACAAAATTCTGAAATACAAAATTTTATCTTCAGAGAAAAAATTTTGGCTTTATATAAATTGATGAACTATCATCAGCTGTCAAAGGAGGATGATGCTGCTATTTCTTATAGCAATGCAAATGTTATGTCCAATACTGAAGTTACTGCAGAAAATTCTTCAACCTGGAATTCTCAAAATCAATCTTCTACTTTGAATTATGACCTAAATCAAAGTATTAATGTTCTTAATAGCAAAAAAAATTATCTAGAAGGATGTATCTTGATTCAGAGGGACTGTGTCTGGGAATGTAGACAAAAGTAAGTTAAATATTTAAGTTATAATTAATATCTTTATACTTTTTATATTTCAGCATAAAAACATTTCACAAATTTTACAATAATTTATTAAAATATATTTAAAAAGTTAGTATATTTGTAAAATGGTACATTTAAGAGATTAAATCATTTAAGAAAATTAAGTTAGAATTTTGTAAAAAATGTCACTGTGTATACAGTAATTGTGTAAATTTTAATATAAGTTGAAATGAAATTTCCTTCTCTATTTCATTAAGTGAAGAATAAATTTATGCAATTTATTGCATGAGGCTTTACTTAGTGTCTCACACACTTAGTACTTTAATATTTAATGAATTTACAGTGAAAATAAAGAAATCAAATTATCATTGACAATAAGTTAAGAAATATGTATCTTCTATTTTATATCTATGAAAAGAAGTATAAGCTGCGAATTATTGAAGAAGGAAGGTTGATTACACTACAGCCATAAAATTATTAATTTTATTTACCTAAAATGTAGGCAATTTTTGTGGTATGTATTTGTTCTAAAAGCTCTGAAATTTTTTTCCTTTATTGTAACACTCATTTAAGATGAATACAATTTTATGACTATATATCTTCTATAATTCAAATAAAGATTTTGACTGGATTTGATTATAGCATATTTTATGTACAGTGAGCGCCATTAACTCCTTCAAACTTCAATATGATCTGAGAGCCTTTGAATTTTTGTCCATTTAAACAAACAAATTGACCAATAAATAATAATTTTGTTTATTCCATAAATGATCATCATTTTGGTCATGCATGAAACTTGAGTTAGTTTACGCTAAATAAGCAAATGGAAGACAATGAAACCGAGCACAGTAACGTAACATAGTTCATTTTATTTTAAGGTAAGCTATGTTCACAATTCACAGTTATATCCTGAAAAGTCTTAAATTTTGAAAAAAAAAATTCCTGAATTACTTTGGATTTTACATTTTCATGAAAGAAAAAATGCATTACCATTTTTAAATCATTATATATATATATATATATATATATATAATTTATTTTATAATTATAATACCACTTTTTTGGGGGAGAATGGAATAAAATTAACAGGCGTTGCATTAATAAAAATAAACGTTGCGTTAATAGTTGATTTCATTTCATTTTATCATTTGCAAGGTGATTAATAAAAAAATGTACTATGATAAATACATCTAAAAATTTAAATTTTAAATACATTAATTATATAAACATATTTACTTTTATGTAAAGATACAGTATTTTTAAAATCACTATCTATTAATAGTTATGAATTTTGGAATTAAAAAATAAAAGAAAAACACTTTATATAGTAGTCACTCATTTTTAGGAACTCACCTAAGGACCAGTAAAATAATTCTCAAAACTGAAAGTTCATAAAATAGAAAAGTAAAAGTCAGGTCTTAATTTTTTATGTATTTATTTATATTTTACTGAATTGCTTTTTTTATATATAAAAAACAATAAAAAACATTATTAACTTTTCATTATATAAGCAACATATGCAAAAGAAAATTAATAATTAAAAACAATTCTTACTTTCATTTTATTTATAAAAAATCAGAATGTAATCATTTATTTCATTATAATTTTTTGTGTATAACGTGAAGTTTTTAAATCTGCATTTTTAGAGAACACTATATTTTTGAATAAGGAAAGCAGTTTATTGTTTTTCTTAAAAAGTACCCTAATCTTGTTAGTTGTTCATTTGCTTAACTTGAAGTTTGCCAGAGCATTACATAATTTTCTTGTTTAATGTCTGAAAGTTTTTTTCCATGCTCATTTGTTATGTTCTTAATTAGTTTACTATCTTATACTTTTTATGTACAAATTATGTGAGTCCACATTCAAATAGTCTTGAAATGAAATTTCGAGCAGCATTGTGTTTCTTAATTGAAATGCATGGACGAGTAACTCATCTTCACTTAAGTTATTAATTATATATTCTTGGCAATTACATTGATTTATTCAATAAAGATTGCATGTCAAAATGATTTACAATGATTTACAATGTTTTACCTCTAACTTCATTTTTAACATGAATTGATAATTGCATTGCACCTAGAATGTCAGTTTCAAACAGCGATTGCAAATCATGATCACTCCTTACAAAAGTGCCTTACGATATTTGCACTTTAAGCTATTCATTATACTCTGATGGCTGTGCTGTAAAGCAAATTGCTACAAAAATCCGGTATTTCAACATCAGTTCAGTTCGTTATTCACAATTTGAAAGATTTAAAATTCTCAAATGAAAAGTCATCCAAGATTTCCAACCATAAAATTTTTAAAAAAATGAAAACAATTATGTGATAAAAAAAAATAAGCACAACCAAAAAATGCATAAAAATCACTTCGCAAAAAAAAAAAAAAAATTCAAAATTTTAGTTTGTGAGTGAGAATTAAAATTATTATTAGAACTATACTGAAAACCATACATTAGTTCATAAAATCTATAATAAATTCGTAAAAATGAATGTATTGTATTCAACTTATTGATTTGATTTTCTTTACATCATGTCTAGTTTGTTTCAACTGACTGTTCTACATTTTTGAAATATTTGTTAATTTTTTCTTTATACTTTTTAGCAAATATTCTGACATTATTAATAGTACAATGATGTTAACAAATTTTTATTTTTTAATGTAATTTCAGTACCACACTTCAATACAATTTTTAAATGGAAATTGTGGGTTTATCATAATAAACTAAACACAATTTTTTCATAGTACACTTCTTGTCTAGATATTTAAAAGTCAAAATAATTGTTAGCAAAAGAAAAGTGAATGCTTAACTAGTAAAGTAAAACAGATTGTTTTGATATGCTTATGTAGCAAGTGTTGAAAAACATTTCAACTTGTGAGTAGACTTCATAAAAAGTATTGCAATTTAATGTTAAACACAATAAGATGGTACAGATAAATCTTCTGAATAGTGTAATAAACTCTTGATCCTTGTATTAAAAGTTGCTGAATTGTAGTACTTCAATATGTTGTCTTATGTACCTATTTGTTAACATTAATGCAATAGAAACTTAACATTTTTGTAAATTAATCTAAATAAACATTAAATTCTCCTATCTCTAATTTGTGAAACACATTTAAAAATGTTAGACTTCTGCATAAATTTTATTTTGTTGTTCTTAGCTATTCAAAAGTAAACATTTTTGTGAATTTAATTAAACTAAAAATGCTTGAAAGCTTAGCTTAATTGTTTTTGCTATAATTTCAAGTTTTTAAAAAATTTTTTTATATTGAATATATGAGAAAATTAATAAATTTGCTGCTGTTGCTTAAATGAAGAATTATCATTATTAATAAAGTCAAAAAATAAATTAGGTAATTTGTGGAATATTTAGTGATTTATAAGAAAGAATATTTTTTATGCATTTGAATTTCCAATTTATATTATTTTGTACAGAAATAGTTACCTTATATAAATTGAAATTATTTGTGCACATTTTGTATGTTTAAATTAAAATATAATTGTAAGCATATATATGGATATATTGGTTTAAAAAGTTTGTGAGTTTTTATTAATTAGATATACACCTTAAATAGCTGAATATATTCAAATTTTGCATTCAGTTTCAAATAACAATGTGGGTTCCAGTGAAACTGCACATCTGTAAATATTGAATCTATGTGCTCACTGGGATCTGTTGTAGAATTATGTTGAAATGGGTTACTTGGATTTCTGAGTACTTTTCATTGCAACATGTGGATGTAGCACATTGCATATGAAATTTTTTCTAGAAAGTAAAATGTATCAAGATTCAAGTACTTTACCTTCTACAGTTAGGCAACTTGTTGTAGTTGTGATTGCCTCAATTCATGTAATAGGCTTTTTATTTACAACATGAAATTTCACTCACATTATGCTGCTTTTATGAGTTTAGCTTCTTTTTTAATTTATTCTCCATTTTCAAACTTGTTTTTCAGTTATGGAACAAAGCAAGCAGCTATTTTGTTAAAATTCTTCACAAATATAATGACAGATAACTTAAAACTATTATTTACCGATTAAAAATTTTATTTTATCATTTTTCTTTAATCCAAAGATGAAATGGCATAGACGATAAACTATTACAAATGCAGAAATTCATTTGTAATAGTTTATACAAGATGGTAGCTGAATAGGAAAATATGCTAAATTTACTTGTTTTACCGGAAATAAAACTATCACTGTTTTTATTTAACCTTTTTCTTTGAAAATTTGTATTGGAAAGTATTTCACTAATTTTACATGCTTGATGATATTTTTGTTTGCTATCATGGCTAAATGGTTGCATATCATAAGACTTTTAATTTTTATATTGTTTTTTGTATAGATTTTATCTGATTTTCGAAGACAAACGCTCCTTCTATTTATGTAGATCGCCGTATAACAAAGAAAAATGTTACAATCCTGGGCACATTAGATTAGATTTTGTTGATGACTGGATGAGATTTTTTGTCAATAATGCCATAAATATGTGGTATTTTTTTTAATAAATAGGATTTCTTTTCCAGCATTTAAAAATTTAAATTATTGCTCACAATATATAATATCACTCACAACTAGTTTTTATTTTTTCACGTTACTTTGCCAATTTATAGGATGAAAAACCTTTCGGTTTAATCCCAGTAATTGCTTCCACTTAATTAATGCTTCATTTTTGTTTTTATCATTTTATATCAAAGTATATATATATATACAATTTTATATACTTTTTACATTTTAGTTGCAAGTTTTATATATTACCTCTTGAAATTCATTCATGTTGTGTGTGTTCAAATATAGTAATTAATTTTTATTGAAATTTTTTTGTTCTCTCATGCCACTTTAATAAATCATTAATCTCATTTGCTTACATCTCTATTTGGGTGTAAGGAAATATCGTTCAAAATTTTGACAATGTTAAAAGATAAAAGTAAATATATACTTAAAAAACTGATTCCTTGTCAATTTAGGTCCAATGCTCAGTTTTTAATTCGCTAAAAGTTTTGTGTATAAATTCTCCATTAAATAAGTATAAATTTAGATATATTTATTTTAAATGATAAATAAAAAATAATTCTATTTACTTTTGATTCTGAGAAAATTGGTTTCTAGTTTTTTTAAAATTAAGTTTCCCATTTTGTATTAGAATTTTTGAATTTTTCATCTTTCGTTACCCTCCTAAATTGTTTTTACCAAAGTTCAAAATGCCACCTTTTGAAAGTTTTTAACTTGATCATAAGTTAGATTTTTATTAGTAATTGTTAGTCTTAAAGCATATAATAGGCTGTTAATTGAATTATCTTCTGACAAATGCAATGAAAAGTATCATTGCTGATATTGTTTTTAAGGATTAAATAAAATGAAACGTATAAATGCTAAAAGACTAAAAAGTAAAAACATTCCTTCATTTCTGCTCATTGTAAAATTCCAAAAGTAATTAAAAAAAACAATACAGATTATAATTTTTATATTTTACAAGGGCATGCAAACATACCCATACATATTAAAATATACACTGATTTTCATAAATTAAGGAAAAATACAAAAGTGATCATAATGCTAAAAGTTATGCAGGGAATTTATTGAAACTGATATACATTATACAACACATAGGAAGATACGAAATAGCATAAAAAACAGACAATTATGGTGTTATAAAAATTAGCATGTGTATACAAAATGAACAAATGGGAGGTGTAAGTTTGGTATAGGAAAAGTAACTTTAATATGGGGTATGATTTCCCTAAGAAGCACATGCAGCAATTTGTGATGCTCTCAATTTGGCGATCTATTAATTTTGTAGGAAGTGTGTGCCATTTCTCTTCAAAAGCAGTTGAAACATGGATAGGGTCCTAGAAGGGGCTACACGCAGTTCTAGAGCATTCCAAACATGCTTGATTGGGTTTATGTATTGTAATCAAGCTGGCAGTAGCACATGACCGTCCTTGGCTGAACTTCTTGGATGCATGGTTAAAAATTGTTGCCAAAGCCTATAAATCAAAGACGGACCAACATTCAGCCATCTAGCCACTTCTATGTGATTTTGTCATGCCTTTAGTTTCCTAATATCTCGCAGTTGTTACGATTTCGCTATACCAGATTTCTAATCTCAGACATGCAGCAACAATTGCCCCCTTGCTCTGAGACTACTATTTCTCTCGCAAATGAGGTATTCTGATAGCATCGCCACTATTTTACATCATGTTATACTGTTCAGCTCCTTTTATTTGCCAACATATTCAAATTTCATTGAGATTGGCTTATGTTTTGGAGAGTTATTGCAATTTTTGTGAATTTTCCTTAATTTTTGGTAACTTCTATATTTAATAGAAAATTAAGAAGCAAATTAGAAATTTTGAAATGAATATATTAAGTGACTTATTTAAGAGTTATAATATTTCATTAAATTACAATTTTTTTGCTGTATTTCTACTTCCCTAATATTCCCTGATGGAATAATTAATGTTAAATTCTCAGATAATTAAAAATCATTTAACTTTTAAAATAAAACTTGTGAGTTATAACAATCAGTGATTACTTTTAATTTTGTTTTAGCTTGGTTTCATACCATCTGTATGCCTTGTTTTTTATAGGGCATCTGCTGAAGCACTCTTTCTAAGTCTTACTGATATACCGGCAACTTTACCAGTAGCTGAAAATATATGCATTATGTTAGGATTGGATTTGTACAAACTGTATGAAGTTGCTGCTGATAGACAGCTGGGATATGGACAATTTACCCAAGCCGTGCATTTGTATCAATTGTCAAAAGTATTAATATATGTATAACTATAACTCCATATATGTATTTATATATGTTAAATGTGTATCAAATTTAAAAATTCCTTTTTACTTTTTAGTGTCCACAACTAAAGCGAGTTGCTCATTTTATGGGATATGGATTTTTATCAGAATTAATTGCTTATATTCAAGTTTTATTTACTACTAAAGGTGTTGAAATAGTATCTGCTGATAAATGTCACTTTGCCAATATTGCCCTTCATTGTTTTGCTCACCAAGTTAAAAATAAAATGGCTGAAAGAAATATGATCAATGTAGCTTTCAAGTATGTTTTTCATTTAAATTTAGTTTGGTCATTTTCAAATGAATTAATTATTATATTAATTGTATGAACATGCTTGTCTTTTAATACAGACATTGTAATTTTAACCTTAGAATATATCTTGCAAATTAATTAATATTTTATATAGGAAAGTTGCTGTGCCAAGATACAGTTTATAAATGATTTTAGTGTAAATATGTGCTACATTGTTAGTTTAGTTTTTTTACTCATTAAAGGAAGTTATTATTATTTGCCATAAAATGTTTTTTATTGGCTTTAGCCTCAAATTTAAAATTATTAGTATTTGTTTAAAATTATAAATTAGTACATAAGATTATTTAAATTTTTTGATTTAATATCATAATTTTTTGCTAAAAATTATCCTTTTGCAAATATAAAATATTTATCTTGTAAAACAGTATGTATCAGTTTATATATTTATCTTTCATGTTTTATGTATTTTTTTACTGAATTAATGATCATTTAACTTTTTGTTATGCATACAGAATGTCCAGTAAAGTCCTACTTTGCACTCAATGTTTAGACTCTACCATATGGTCAAAAGATTTTGAGGTCTTATAAATTGTGTATGAGCAACTAGACAAATTAATTGCCTCCATCACAAATGGTAAAATTTTGAAGTTAGTGGTTTGTTTCTAAGAAACTTAATGAAATAGGAGAAAAAGGTAAATTACAAATATGCACAGTAGCAGTGATTTAATACCAAACTACACCTAGTAGCAGTGCTGTATATAAATACAGTTCAATGAGATTATGTTCAGTGTATAAAGACTTGAATGTTGAAAAGGCCCAAGAACAATTTGAGATCAGCATTGATTAGTTATTATAATGTTAGGTAAGAAGAGTGCAACATTTTTTAGTTCAGTATCTCAGGATTGTTTCTGTGTTTTTGAAGAAGGAAAGTCCATTCAAAACAGTTTAAGTGGCTGCTTTTTTTAATGTGCGAATGAATTCAGTTATTTCAGCAATATTAACTTTAGATTTCATGAGCAAATTTTAATATTATAGCATAACTTGCATATTGGTTTGCAAAATTTAAAGAAGGTAGGATTTCTAATATGAAACACAATGTAACATTGTATTGCATTTTCACAAGTCATAATATAAGATTCGTAAAATGTTATAATATGAGACAAAATATGCAAAACCGTTTCAAAAAAATTAACAAAAGAAGACAATCACTTTTTTAGAAAAGTTGGTTTTGAAAACAATGTACCAAAGACAAAAATTCATGTGCGACTATAAATATAAAAAGAAACTGTTTAATGGTTCACATGAAAAGTAATTGTTATAGGATATAATCAGCTCTAAATGTATTACAGGTTATGTGTTTACACTGGAGGTAGTTGTCAAGGAGCTTTTGAAGCATTAGTCCATTTCTATAGTAGTATCAGAATCATTGCTAGCTGTTTGTGATTTGTTGCTTTAAAAGTTCTTTTATTCTAATTCTTACATAAAACTTATGGAACTAAGACCTTTCAATAGCCTTTCTTAGATGAGCAGCATTACTATTCATAAAAATATTCCCTGGAACTGTAGTATTATAATAAAAATTAGTGAATTATCTTGGAAGATATAAAAGTCATTACAATTAGTAAGAATGATATGTTCATAAGTGGAAACTTTCTTTCACCTACCCAAATAATTTTCAATTGTCTATTGCATTAATTTTAAGATATTAATCTAATAAAAATCATTCACTGGAATAAAGCAGTGCTCATCCATAAAATGCACTTTGTTCCACACCTTTTGATGTTTCTGGTCTTTTTGATTAACTTTTGTCTCATGAGCAATTGTTGATTTCTACTGATTTTCACTACATTGATACAGATTTCTACTGTTAATAAACCTTTGGTGTGATGTGAAACATCTAATAGTCTATCATATGTGTGCTTTATAATTTTTCCTCTGTCTTCTCGTCTATATAACAGTATATCAGTCATTAACTAACATTATTGTTCTTATAAAAATAATATTAAATTGATTATTTGTATAAAAACAATAATGTCAGTTAATAAGATAATATTTCTGTCATTTAAATGTTTGGTCTCCATATTCACATAGCATTATGATGTGTGATTACTAATTTCTCTAGCATACTTTCTTTTTGAACTTCTTCCCTCTTTCTCAATAACCTGTCTCAGATATATACATACAAAAGGCATCTCCTATACTGCATAGTGACTGTATTATATGGCTAGAAAAATTCGATGCCTTCAAACTAGTAATCGTTCTAGTAGTTTTCATGAATTCCTGATCACTAATTGTGTGCTTTCTTCATAACTTTATTTTTATCCAATATCACATGTGTATTAATATCTTGCCTTACTGAACAGTTCTTTACATTTGTTTTGCTTTTTTGGCTACTGTACAATATGGATATGCTTTTATGCTAAACTTTGTTTCATCTTTCATTTGTACTTTCTAATGGATTAATATCCCATACAATTTTTTTTAATTTTGTCATATTCTGTGTATACAATGCTGATTATTAAAATGCAATAACGAAATGATGAAATCGCTCAAAACCATAAAATTTGTACCTTACATTTGTAGTAAAGGAATGTGCAAGTAGATACAATATCACTGCTGCCTTCTGAATAATGCTTTCCAATATATGTAGTAAAATAGGATAGCCATTTAAAAATCATGAATTATTTACTCATACAATATGTTACATGTATAGTTGTTTGCAAAACATTAGTGCTCTTGATATTATGCATACCTATCAAAATTAAAAGCAAACTTCATTGCTGATAGATCATGTATTTGACTTAACTGGGAAAGAATTATTACTTGAAGAAATTGTGTATAATTCTTCTGATATTGTTATTGTTATGTTGAACATATTGAAAAAGAAACAAGCAAATATGAATAGCTGAAAACATTTTAGCATAGGAAACGATTGATCAGTAATTGCTTTAATTATTGCTGTATGTTCACTTTTTATACTCAAAGGCTAATTAGCTAAAGTTCTGCAGTCCTAAGTAAATTCGTAGCTACAACAAACATCCACTTAACTAATTAACTAACAGATTGTGGAAAAACATAGTTATATAAAATATAATCATGTGTATTGAAAGTAAATATAGATAAATTTTGGTGTCTTAGCATTATAAAAATAAAGCTTGGAAATAGTAACAAATAATGTCGTGAGTTGTTGTTAAGAATTGTAAAAATTATTAAAAATCTGACGAGCTATATGTTATACAAGCTTGATATATATCCTTTTTTTTACTGCTATTGTTTTCATCGTTTTTATAGTTCTCGTTTTAAAAATGAATATTTTTCTAAAAGGAAAATTTGTTGCAAATTAATTTTCTTTTATAGTATTATCTAATGAATAATGGATCTTTTGCTCATAAAATTGAATATCTTAAAAATATATTGATGTTGTAAGCATTTTTTTTTCATTTTGTATCACTGATTTCTATAATATCTAATTTGTTATGTTTGTGTAAAATTAATTTGTCTTTTTCATTTTATGTGCATGTTTCTTCAGTTTTATGTATGTAACATTTATTTCTGTTTTAGGAAGTTTTTGAAAGAAAATTTATATTATGATGAAGAAGTTGCAGCAAAATTGTTGTCAGAACTTGGATTGTATGAATTAATTCATTTCTTTGCAAAGGTACATTATAATTCTTTTTCTACTTCCCTGATTCATTGATGTTGATATTAATTTTTTTATTAATTTATTTTTTAAAATTCTATTTTACTTTATATCATCATTATTTTACTTAATATTATCAGTAAAAAGTCTTCTACTGTTAAGTACATTTTGATTGATTTTTAAACTTATTTTTACTTTGTTTCTTATGACTTATTGTATATTTTATTAAACTTTGTTCTATGTGAGAAATTCCATACAAAAGCAATAACATTTTTTAAGCTTTTGCTTATCCTCAAATATTTGTACATTAGATCATTTTTGATATTCTCATTGGATATTTTTCAGTTATAATTCATGAAAAAATATGAGTAGTATGTATGGTTTTTGATTGTATACACCTTAAAACTCATTATCTACATTCTTTCTCATGTCTTTAAAAACTTTTCTTATAATTATATTCTTTAATGAATAAAGGTAACATTTAAAAAGTATCCATTTATTTTTAAATATAACAGTGGATGCATTGATAATTTCTTTTTCATTTAATTGGCTATTACAACTATCTATTATTCATGAAATGCAATTTATGATAAAATATCAAAAATGAAAAAAAATGTTTGCATTTGTTTATTTCAATTAGCATATAATGTTAAGAAACCTATTTTATAATATTGCAATCTGAGGAAAACTGCTTAGCAAATATTACATGAGCATATAATGTGTTAAAATTTCTCTATGAGTACAATTGTTTTCCTTAAATATGTTTTTGATAGATACATAGAATTTTGTTTGTTGCAACTGTCTACTATAAAAAATGTAGATCAATTTGAGCTATGTAATTATGCACATTATAAGTTTTTGTTTACTTTTCCACAAATAATAAAATCAAATTTTTCTTGATTGTAAAAAATGAAGTGCACTGTTTAGTTCTATTATTATATTTTATTTTTAAAAATTGCCTAGAAAAACTTTAAAAGTAAAAGTGGAACGACTTGAAATTTTTGAAAACAAAAAATTATTATGTTTACAAAATGCCCATATTGAATAAATATATTAATTTTTCATCAAATGTATTTATCTTATTTATTGAAAAAGTTGAATATCATTGAAGCAAAACTTATTTCAAGTATTCATTTGATCATATTCTTATTGCAATGTGAATTATTTTTTTTATTTTCTTTAAATGATATATTTGTTTTGTACAGTAAGATTGTTTAGTTGTTACATTTACCAGTTTTTTTACCATTGGATATTTGCTGTTTTTTGCTTCTATTGAGTTTGTCATTTTGTATTATTTAGTTATTTTAGTAAAGAAAATTTCTTAATTGGATTCACTCAATTTGAAATTATAATTTAATATGTATAATTAATGACAAAATAGAAGTTAAAAAATAAACTTTACTTTTACATTGTAAAAAACTGTTGTGTATATTTTCTGCAAAATAATATCAAAAACTGAATTAATAATGGCAAAAATCTAAACAAAGCAGTATTTTATTTAAAAGAAAAACTCATTAATGTACCAATACATCATTTTAGCATAATTTTTGTTTTGATGGAAAACATCATGTCCGTTCTTAGTTTCACAAATACAGTGATAGCATTATTTATTGTCATTATATTGTTTTCATTTTAAACTTTATCAATACTTATATATCTATTACTTTCCCATGTATTGTATAACCAGAAATTCAACATTAGTTCTACTGAGGATCCTTTTAGTACCAATATATTCATGAACCACTTGCATTCTTGAATTGATAATCGGAAGTGTATAATTCCTGTTTTTACCAGAACCATTTCAGATAGATACATTTTACTTGAAGTTAAATTTAAAAAATATGATATGTTTTAAAAATTAAATTTTTTTATTAAATAAATTTTAAATATTCAATACAATTTAACAACGGATTTCCCTGGAATTATTTTAAAATTAATAGCAATGTTCGTATTCTTAAAGTAAAATTTTTAGACATCTCAAATTAATGTTTTTCTTAAATTGTTAAAAACTTTATTTGCTTTCCCTTTTATTTAAAAAAGTTTATTTTTAAATATTATAATGATTAAAGAGAAAATAAATATCTCTTCTTATGTAAACATACATGTTAATGTTGTAGTACAATATTCTTTAAAATAAAAATTTTTAAGATTTATTAGAAAAATTAAAAAAATATTTCAGGTTCGAGGACAGCAAGGATTAGTTGTTGAAACATTATTAGCTACTGATGGCATTAAAAAGACACTGGATTCAAGTATATTGGATGCTTTGCTTGATTCAAGTTATCGGAATATACTCCTCCATTCCAATGAAGGTGAATACTTACATTTTACATATATTTGTTAATCTATAATTAACAATTTTTGTAATGAATTAATGTTTTTTTTTTATAATTTTCCACCATAAAAAATCATTTATCAAAAATCATCAGCATGTGTATATGTATATATAATATCCTTATATAATGAAAGGTTAAAAATGTTATTAGGAATATTTTATTAATGTTTAAATGATTGTATCAAAAGTAATATTTGTTTTAATTGCATCTTTTTATTCCATTTTCTTGAAATTCATATCTTAGATGTACATATATGAATTCTTAAAGTGAGATGCAGTATGGAATTCAGAAATTTATTTCTAATTTTTAAAAATAGATTATCTAATTCTAATAAATATATAAATTTTCTTTATTACTATCCTTCCAACTCTAAACTTACAGGTTTTGATTTTGATTTCAACTTAGTTCCTCCTTATTGTGTTAGCTTTGCTGTAAAAATAAATTGTTAAGGGTAATTTTGCTCATATCATTATTGAATTATATTAACATTATGGGTAAAAATATAAAATCTTTTTGAAAATGAAATATATTCTTTTTAAATTATATTTTGATGTCTTTACTACTGTTGAAAACAAACTTTTTGTAAATAACAATTTTTTTAACTTTCTATACAGAGTGAAAATTTTAATCTCTAGTTAGTTAACTTCTAAAACTTGAAAAAGGATTTCTTTAACTTGATTTTTAATTAAAGAAATTTTAATGCTTTCATTTGTATTAGTAGCTATTATTTCTTCTAATATAAGATATCTGTTTGTTGCAAAAGTGATTTTTTTATTTTCATATTCTTCAGATTTTTAAACTAATTTATGTATCTTTTTAAAACTTTTTTTAATTTTAATTTTTAATAAGGATTTTAGCAAAATTGCTAAGCAATATTTTTTAAATTTTCCAACTGTTAGTGAAATATCTTCTATAAATTCTGTCATAAACATATTTTATTCAATTTTTAGTTCATCCAATTTCTTTTGTTTGTGTAAGTCTGGTTAAAATTTTTTCATGTGTCATACTTTTGCCTGCATACAATATATATGAAGCATCTTCTTAAATTGATTTATTTTAATTTTAGAACATGTTCATTTTTTAGTAGAATTCACAAGAATTAAAATTTACTATTATGTATAAAGGTTATAAAATTTCATGAGAAACATTGCCTGTGATTGAGAAAAAGCATATAAAATAATTATTATATGCTTATTTTAGAATTATGCATATATTAGAAAACTGCAATGAACCAATGAAAAATACTGTAACTAAATTCTTATAACCATATAATGATAGGTGCATGAAGTTATTTGTGTGAGGAAAGGTTTTTACATATAGGCATGTATTTAACCAATAATACCTATATTTTAAAGGTTAATTACATGTGAATGTATAGTTTCAGCTTATCATGTTAGTATATTTTTTAATGGGAAACTCTTAGAAACACAAGAGAAATGTTAAAATGTAAATTTATTTCACTATGTATTATAGGATTAAATTTGAAAAGAAATGTATACATTTAAAAAAGTATTAGAGAAATGTAATTTAATAAATTATATTTCTTGTTAATAAGATTACAGCTCCCACTATTTCTTATTAACAAAATTATAGCTCCTAACATTTATGAATTTAATATTTGCTGTTCGAGTCTCCAATAAATCAATAGATTAGAATGCAACAAATTAAAAAACTCCTTTCTCCAAACTGCTTCAAAATCGAAAATTCTAAACTCCAGGAATTTCTGTAAATTGTTTTGTAGCCATCAAAATGTAAAATTCAATGTGTAAATTGTTTTGTGCTTTTTAAAATTTTTTTATATATAATCCGTGGATTATGTGTTAAAAAAGTTTGGAATTTCGTTGTGCCTATGATACGCTACCACAATAATCCGATAATAAAAAAAACTTTCTCCATAAAAAAAAACTTAAGTGAAAGTTTTGAAAGAAATGTCGTTTATATGTTTCATATAATAAATAACAGATAGCATATGACGCGGCTGATTTAATTCAACTATAATTAGCTTTCTTCAATTACGTTCAAGAATGAATTCTGTTCCTTGAAGATTACAGTTGCTATTCGGTAACTGCATTTCACATTTTCTCTTGACATGAGCTGCTTCATTCTAAAAATAATCAAATTCGTATAGCGTCATATGGAAACGAAAATTTTTAAGTTACACTGCAGATTTTAAATTAAAAGCTGTAGAGAAGGCAAATAAAAAAATTGACAAATGCATTAAATTTAAATTGAAAAACAAAACTTGCGTGGTACAAAAGAAAAATGTATCCATTACTCAGTTTGAAAATAAATCATTTCTTTAATTTCATTATTAATAAAATAAATATATTTTGGTCTTAAAATATGTCTAACCTCGTTTTAAAAATCATTGAAAACTAAAAATAGACAAGTTTTACTAGAATTTGCTTGGAAATATCACTCTTGATCGATCTAGTCCTTTCATCTTAGTTTATCGCATTTTGCAATGAAGTGGATCCAAACAGGATTTTTATAATAAATGTTACATTCGGTATAATTTTTTATAATTTTAATCATACTGTGTATTTCTTATTTTCTATGACATTTAAATTATCAGCAGTATATATTTTCGACAAAAAAATTGCTGCAGATTTATACAACGCTGCGGATTATGCAATGCTTTTCTTCCTTTTACTCAGAAAAAATGTCTTATGGATAATACGGAGCTGCATATTTTATACAGGAAAATATGGTATATAGTAAATTTGTGCTTATGATTTCTTCTGTCAATTTTATGGAAATTAACTTCTATTTAGTGATATGTCAAAATTTCTAATTTGTATTTTTGTATACGTGCTTGTTACTTTTTCTTTTTTGAAACAATGCATTATCAGAAAATACATTTTTTTTGCTGAAAGCCCATGATTCATTTATAAAATTCTGAAGTACCAAGATTCCAAGATAATATTTGTTTTATTCTAGTTCTGCTGATTCTTGACTGATTTATACCAGAGAATAGATATTAACATAATGGTCATCAACTACATACATTTTAGTTGCTATTCTATTATAATGTTATATATTCTGTTTAGATATATATATTTTACAACATTTTTAGATTATTACATGAAATGCATGACTTCTTACCACCTGCTGCAGTTCTTAGTAGCAAAACCAACACTTTTAAGTCAACACTTGAAACATTTGATCTCACTATTACCTGAGATGAATGTTTCATTTTTGAGAAGAGTTGCTTTTCTCTTTGATCCTTCAAGGCCCATAGCCAAATTATCATTTAGAAATATGGCATCTTCAATAATAAATAAAAGGTATGAATGGTTTTTTTTTTTTTTTTTTTTTTTTTTAAATTATAGATGCTATCTTTCTGATTTTGAAGAGATGAATATTAATTTTGAATGATAATGTGAGGGTTGCATTTGCATTTCAACATTTAAAAGATGGTTTCTAATTGTTTAATAATTTTATCTAATTGTCATAGCTTACTTAATTGTCTGAAACCATCTAAAAATGTGAAATTTATTTTACATACTGTACTTTAAAATACTTCAATTTAATATAGTAATCTTCTTTATTTTATTTCACTATAGTTAGGTAATTTAAAGGAATTATAATTTTGAGCAATTTTTTATGTATGCATTTTAAGAAATAAAATTATGATTGTCTTTAACTGGTTAAAGATAATGATATTTCTTTGATTTCAACTATTGGATTTAAGAAATTTATTTATTGTATACACATTTATGTTATTATTGAACATTTTTAAATTTGTAAACTACTCAGTGTTTAGAAATAAGAAATTTTTATTATATTTATTAATTAATGATCCAACATAAACATTAATTTTAAGAAAATTTGATTTTTTTCATGTTTAAAGGAAATTGTCATACACAATGCTTTTAAATTTTCTTCAATAAAGAAATTGCACTGAATAAAAAAATTTGCATAGTTATCGTCATTTTTTAAATATTATGAGACTTTTATTTGAGATTTTAATTTTAGTACATCTTAATTATTAATACTCATGTTTGTTTGCTAATTATTCGACTTAAGACAATGAAATTATTACAAAATGATGTAAAAGTAAGAAACTGCGCTTTCTCTTGAAAAGGATACTTATATAAATTTCCAAGAATTATTTTTAATTGCTCAGGAATTATACAGTGCTTTCCCAATTTTTGTAATTAACATGACTGTTTATTGTAAGTTTAACCCGTTATCGTCCAAATTATTTTTAAATTGAAATTTTTGAAAAATATTTTAAATTACATTTCATATATCATAGAGTAATTATGAAGTTGTACCCATTTTCTGTAATTAACAGCTGGGATAATAGGTGATCTATAAATAGATTGGTGGGCACTTATGATAGTAAAAGACCATGTAACTTTCCTGTGATTTTATAATTTAAAAATTACAAATTTAGGGGGAAAAATGAAACTTTTGTGAATTTAAAAACAACTAATGAGATTTAAAAGAGAAAATATTATTTTATTAATCTTAACTTACTTAATTAAAATATATACAGCCAATTTGTAAATGTTAAGTGTGATATAATGGAAAACATTTCAGACAAAGAGTTACATTGCATTTTGTACAAAACGTAAGAGGTCTTCCCTTACAGTTTTGAAACTGGCATCTTCTTTGGTTTTGTCTTTTTCCTATAACATGGTCTTTTCTATCTAAGCGCACAGAATCTATTACTTTTGATCTTGATGACACCATTAGAGATCTTCCAATGCCTTTCTTAAAATTTGTTCTGTGTTTGACAAACGCAATGGCAATATTTAATTGGATGTCTTTTATACTTTTCTTTTCACAATTTGATAAATTGAACAGAATATACGTATTTATGATATTGTTAATAACTGTAGCAACGATTGGCCATAATATTTTTTTGTCATGGATCTCAATAGGGTGTTTCTCTAAGAGCCAGTCATTCTGGTCGACTCCACCCATATTTTTGTTATACTTTTGTTATGAATATTATTAGGTTGCAAAATTTGGGATTTTTCTTTCAAACCTTTTTGATTCATTGAAACTTGGGTTAAAGGCTCTGTGTCAACAAAGTCTTTCACTGTTTTTACACACTTGTTATCCTTCTATTCTTTCTAATATTTTATCAGCCATTAAAGGGCAAGAAGCTGTTCTGTTGTTTCTAATTGTGCATGTAGCTTTGAATCCTTGTGTTTTTAATTCGACCAGCAAATCATAAGAATTGATAAAATTGTTAAAAATAATGATGTGGCTGTTAGGATCAGTTACTGGTTGTAACATAAAACTAATAGTAGTCTAGCTCTATGTTATTCCTAGCTCTATAAGTTGCAACATTTTGTTCACCACTCATGTTCCAAGCGGTTTTTTTGGAGTTTCAAGAGTTAACTCATCTACATCAGATGATAAAACAGTTATATCCGATTCTATTTCCTAAGAAAAAATATAATCTAATGCTTCTTCAGCGGTGTGAAACACTTTACGCTGAGATGTTTTGAAAGAAATGAAATGGGGGAAAATGATATTAACTACTATTAACACCCAGCAATCTATTTGTGGATCAGCATTAAACTTACATTTTAATAATAAAAACAGACATTTTTCTAATATAAATAAGCCAGAATAATTAAAGAGGTATTAAAAATGTAAAACACTTAAAAATAATTTTACTTATTTTTTTTTTTTTTTTTTTCTGTTGGATATAAAATCGAAAACTGCTCTTTGGAGCTTCAAAACGGCGAACATCAGGTGCTAGCTGTTAGACTGCTCTGAGAAAGAATGCTTCAAATCTCATTTCGGGGTGCAGCCACATGTGTAAGGAAACAAGTAAATGTCAGTACGAAATGATTAAAAGATATCGTTTTCACTGGGAGTTTTGAGAGGAAGGTGATCTATAAATAAATCACTGGGCGGTCACGGGTTAAAAATTCTCGTATCCCATAATTTAACAATATTGTAAAATTAGATCTAGTATCCCAAAGATGTGCCCTATGAACACTTGAGAAACTCTTTAGAGCTTAGATTATATGACTAAGCCTTTCATCTTGCTTAAAAATTATTTTTGTTGTCAAAAATACATGGAGTCTCATTATGAAACATAGTTTAGATTCTTCATATAGTATGTTTACATTATTTTCACCTTATGCAAGTTTGTATAAAGATTGAGTATATTAAGTAATACTGTGTTAATGATCTAATTTTTAAACTTTTGATTTTGATTAAACGAGTTTTACTGTTTTATAAACAATTAGCTCGGTATAAGTTAACAAAACATCTTTCATATTAAAATTTTGATAAGAATTATGTATTTTAAAATATCTACTTGAAATTTTCTATTCATTAATTTAGAAAATTGAAAAAGGAATTAATGTACATGAAAAAATTTTGTTTTTGTTTTTACACGAATAAAGTTAATGCTAGTTTATATTCATGAAAAAATAATTTATGATATATTTTGTTAACAAATTTATTTTTGAAAAATGTAACTATCATTTTTTTGTATGTATCTATTATTTTATAAATCCATGTAAATATCTAATTAATTTTAATTTTATTTGTAATATATATTTAGTATTTAAAAATACTTTAAGTTTTTTTGCATTTTGTTTTATATACAACTTTAAATAATTTCTCAAATAAACTGGCTACAACTCTCATTCGAAATTACTTGAACCATTAGTTATATGTCAATATCAAAATGATTGAAGAGTATTTTACTCAATTTTCTCTATTATAATATCAGTACTGTAATATTTTGTGCAATCCAATTATTAATTTTTATATTTGTAATGACCATGATATTTTTATGCATATTAATATTTAAATAGCTTTGTGTAGTTAAAAGAAGGGCTAATTTTGTTAATCTTTACTGTTCATATTGACTCTTAAAATATGTAATTACCTCAAAAAGACTTCTTATAAATGCATTTTACAGGTATTGGAGTTTATCTTCTTTGACAACAATTTGTAGTGATATTCATGAAGCAAGTCAAAAGGTGACATATTTTTTTAATTTATTCAAGTTTTCTTTCAAATTTTTCATCAAATTGTACTTCATATTAATTGTTAAATATTTGTTTGATTTAAAATATTACATTAAGAACACATTATATTGAATGTGACTCTAATTTATGTGATTTTAACTAAATATGAATAATTTTTTTTTTTACATTGTAAAAGAAAATCTAAAATTCTGTTTATTAATTGGAAATTAATTGTATTGACTAGCATAAAATATTATCATAAAAAATTAAAGTAATTATTTAGTTGATTATATAATTGCATAATTATAAATATTGTGAAAGTAAGTATATTTTATTATGTAAATATTTCTTTGTGCAATGTATGTAATTTTTATTTTGAAAATAGAATTCTTTAAACTTAGCATTGTTTTAGGTAAAATTCTGATTAATTAAAATTATCAGATTCCAGACTATCAGATAAAGTAATAAAAATAAAAGATTTTAAGCATTGAAAAATGGGTATTTCCCATGGCTGAAAATTTAATAAAATGCATCAAATTTCATGCAAATCTCCAGGTATTTTGTCAAGAAAGGCTTCTTTAAAAATAAGATTTCCTCTAAAATTTTAATATCATAATAAAACGAACCCATACAATACATTAAAAAGCTCATTTTATACTAAATTAATAAAATAATTTTTGTGGATTTTTTGTTTTATTAGCACTTTTTACTATTTTGAAAGGCATACAAATTTGATCAACTTTAGAACTAAATATATTATTATTGCACATAAAATTATAAAGTACTCATCAACAGAAATCTAATTTGTTCTGGCACAAGTTATCTTTTATCTAAGATATCACTTTCTATCCTTCTTAAAAAATATCAAAATTAAGATTTAAGATTGTATGTTGTAATTCAATGAGAGAATTATTAAAAAAAATTTTTAATTAGGAATGTTTATAGTCATGATTTTTTTATAATATGTTCTTCTGAGTTTTGTTAAAAAATTTGTTGAATTCCAAAGTTTGAATATCTTGTATGTAAGTGCATGTATCTTTTGAAATGCAAAATGACATTTGGAAATATAATACTAAATTTAATGGTATTGTTATAAACTTAAACTATATTAGATTAAAATATTTTTAATTATTTATTCAATCAGAGGAAAATGCATTTTTAATATATTTTAAGAAATTGATTTAATATTTTGTTGTCATTAACCACTAATTTGGAATTGTAAATTTGGAAATCCATGACTGTCCTTGATCACTTGTTCTAGATTTAGTAACGAAGCAGCAGTCAACTCTGCTAAAACATTTTCTCACTTTGTTTGTCTGTCAAAACTCTATTGGGCTGCCCATCTCAGACTAATGGCAGTCATGCCAAGGTCTGGCTTAGGATAAAAAAGGAAAAAATTCATGACTGCCTGACAAAAGCATCAAAATAACAAAAGACAGTTATTTGTAAATTATGGTTTTATTTTTTTTCAGATGACACAAGTGCTGATTATACGCTTGAGCAATGTTTTATAGGTAATAAAATTCAACTGCATTGTAGCCTTAAGCAATTCTAAAACTTTATGATCAATTCTGATTGACTGGAATCATTTATGAAAGAAATATTTTTCCACTCATTTAAGACTCAATTGATTTTATATGAAACCAACAGAGTATGCTGAGGCTTGCTTTCTAAGGTTTCTTTTCAGTATGCTGAGGTTTGTTATCTACTACCACAAAGAATTTTAACATGAATTTTCTCTACATTATACTCAAGAACATTTGTTGTATAAATTAAATATATAATTGCACTGACACTATTCAAATAAAAATTACAGTGTCTGAAATAATAGAGTACAGACAGTGTAATTTTTATTTAAATACATAATTTAATTCAAAGAATAGAGTTAAAATTAAGTTTGTTATTGTTTACTCAGGTGTCACATTACAATATCACATCTCAATCATTAAATAGACATTATTAACCACTCCATTGTTTAGTTTTTGATAATGCATAAAAATTTACTAGTAGTTGAATATTATTACACTGTAGTTATAGAAATGTTAACTGTCTTAACAATTACTGAAATTTAGTGTCCTGTGTATTTTACTCTAGTTTCTAAATTTCATTGTGCAATTGTAATCACACCAGAGAACTTAAACAACTTGAGTAGAAGTTAAAAGCTTTTATAAAGCCTACCTTTTATGCATTCTATTTTTGGTGCTATTGCTGCCTGGATATTTGCATAGTGCTGGTCTAAGATTTGAGGACTCGCTGTGAAAATGATTACAGGCTTTTTCTTTGGCATTTTTTTCAATTATGAACAATATAATGTAAAATCCAGTGATTTGTTTTGGTACATCAAATTTGCATTTCAGAATAAAAATGAATATTTATTTTATTTATTTGAAATATTGAAGAATAAACACCTAACTTCATTTTATAAATATTTTTAATACTTTTAATGTATTGAATTTAGCTTATTTTTATCCATACTTTATTTTAGATAATTTTTATCTACCAAAATTTATAATTGTAGATTTTTTAAAAAAAACTTTATTTTACTCCATGCTTTTACTTTCAGGCAGAAGATATATCCAGTGCTGAAGATGTTATAAAATTTTTTATATTTGTTTTACTAATGCTATGTAATAAAGTTGGTTATCCAAAATTTATTGATGATCTTTTGAATATTGATATTACGAGCTTGCAGTTAAAAGAAGAAAGTCAAGATATGTCTTTTGGAAATGCTCTAGAAATTGTTGATCCATCGAACAACTTATCTTGTGGTCAAGCACATGCAGGATATATTCATTGTGGGATATTATATATGTGGGGAAAGTCTGGAAGTGGAAGGTAATTCTTTGCATTTTATGAAACAGATGTTAGCTTTTCTTTTTTATCTATAACAATTTTGTAAATGCACGTTTCAATTATTTTTAAAATAGTTTTCTAAAAATAAACATTATTAAAAATATTTAAGTATAATTGCAAAAAAGTATGAATGCCCTTTAAATTAACATTTTTTATGATTTATAAACATATGCTATTAAATTTTAATTCAAATTCTTTATTATAAAGTGATACAATTGTTTTCTTTTATATCAGGAGTTTAATATGTAATATTTTCTTACTGTTTTTTTACTTTGAATTTGTTCTATGAACTATTTATTGATACTTTTATATAAGTTAAATGCTACTCTTTCATATTTTTATAATATATTAATTTTTGTAT
>JAPDSC010022835.1:220715-237883 GCA_026290005.1 Latrodectus geometricus
TCAAAAATATCAGAATGTCTAGTTTATGGGATGTCTAATTTTTTTTTAATTGAAAAATTCTCATTAAAAATTTCTAAAATTTTTAATTTGAAATGATTTGACTGAGTATTATAAATATTTATTACTGTTATGTTTATAATTTTTGTTTAATGTATAATATACTTTTTTTTAACTCTTTTCATAGTTATTTATTTGATGAATTTATAAAACAGGGTGATGTTTACACATTTGGATGTGGAATGTTTGGTCAGTTAGGAACTGGTACTGTTTTAAAACAAAGTCAACCGCAGCTTGTTAATATTCCAGAAAAAATTAAATTGATAGCTTCTGGTTATTTTCATGTGGTAATGTATAACTAAATTTCATTTATTTCTGATGAAATTATATGAATTGTTATTTTTTCATGTCTTTTAAAATCAATTATAAAAATATTCTTGAGTATATTTGATCTTTTAATATGTTCTTGATTGTAAGTTACCTGATATTAAAATATACAATAAAACATCTGTAAACCATCCCCAGATAATTTTTCATTTTTCTTTAATCTAGTTTTGTTAATCATGGACAACAATATAGTTTTATTATTTTTTATTCATCATTTATTGAAATCAAATACTCAAACAAATGTCACCTAACTGTCATTCAAATGGTTAGCGATTTTGCTTTTGGTTCAGCTGTTTGTGACTTCAAATCCCACCTCTAGCTGTGATGTTTACAGTGGTTTGGAATCTACATTTTAAATTGTAGTTAGCTTCTAATTAACCTTTAGTGTTAAAAAGTTGTCATTGAGGTATAAGCATGTCTTTCCGTATGTTGTGTAGAAGAATGCCAGCTCAAGTGTGATTTGATTGTGGCTTAATATTGCAAGGCACTTAGTGATGGGCGAGTATTCCGAGGCCGTTAACCCCAGTCTGGTACAGTCCATAAAGGTATAGTCCGGGGCTTGCCTGCACCGTTATGTATTTATAATGTGTTAGAAATTTTTACTATTTGTACACAGCATTTATGCAGTATTTTAAAATTGGTATCTTCTTTAAAGTTACTCACTTAAGTCAATAATGATGAATTAAATACTTTCGTAAAGCCATAATACAGTAAAATTTTGAAAAAATTTAATTTGTGACGCTTGAAAAAATTGCTCAATCCTTTTTTGTCATATATTTCTTAATCTCAGTATCCATTTACTCTTTCTCGGTGCAATTGTTTATTTATCCAATTAAATTATATTCCACCTTTTCCTAATTGTTTTATAAAAAATTATAATTGTTACAGTTGTTTTATAAAAAAAATTATTGAAGAATTTCTAATTAAAAAATCCCTTCAAATTTTGTGTTTTCTCTTCATTATTTTAGATAGCAGTTAGCAGAACAAACAAAGTATATTCTTGGGGGTGCAATCCTCAATCTTTGCGTATACAAGCCCAAAACTCAAGACGTGCACGGCAGCATGGATCAACAGCAAATATAAATTCACGTCATTCACCAACAACTGTAAATAGCAATTCAATGCATCACAAATCATCTCATATGATTAATCCAGTTCAACAAAGCCATCTTTATCCTAATTTACTAAATTCTTCTGCATTAATGGATGTCATAACACAGGTATATGTTTGTCTTCATAGAAGTTACTTTTCTTGTATAACTTGTTTAAAGTAATTTGAAGTATAATATATTTTGTTAATTTAAATATAATTAATTTTCTGTTCAACATAAGCTTTGTAATTATATTAATAATGTAAAGATATTAGCTCACTTTTCAATTCAGATAAATAATACATGTAGGCTTACTTTTATTTCTTTTTTGACAAGACTTGAAACTATCATAAATTAATATCAACATAAATTGTTTGATTGAGTAAGCTCATTATATCACTTTAAATAGCTATGATACAAATTAGGAATCACTTTAAAAATTGAATAGATAAAATAAAATATCAAATCATACAGACACATCATTATCTTCAACTTAAAGAATTCAGGGATACAACATATGGAACATACGGAAAAATATGCTAATAATATTTCATTCATAACTGTATCATCACAAATAGAAGTCAGAAGAAAGGTTTCTCGTGAGTTATCTGAATTTCTGTATTATCATGCATGATATCCAAATGTTTTCCATCTTTGTTAGACATATGAAGTCCTAATTTTGTCAGCTATTACTTAAAACTAGTTTTTTTGCAAACATTTTATGTGAATGTCTGCAATAATTTCTTCCTATGGAAATAGTTTCGATTATTTTTTTCTCTTTTGTAAATAAAATAGAACAAGGTATTTAATGCCTGTTGACTTTGTTCTATATTGTATTACTTATTTTGAAACTATTTATTAATAAAGTGTTTTTACATAAATGTATATAAAATATAGGGCAAAATTAAAGATCTTAATATTAAAAATTAATTAATTATGCTAAAATTTAATTTTTTATATAAAACATTCTGCATCATGCATACAAATAAAATATAGTTGAACTATAAATCAAGTCATTGAATACCTTGATCAAATATTCATTGACTTATTTTATCACTCTACAGCCACTTTTTACATCTCTTTTCTTGTGAAATTTTATTGGCAACTATAGTTTAAAGTATATAATCTCAAACAGTTATGTTTAATATGAAAGTTGTGATCTCTAATCATATTAAATAATATAATGCTGACCATGCAGTTATAAACATAGCAAAGGATAAATGAAAATTGTCTTGATTTCATATATTTTCAGTAATTAAAAGTTGGAACATAGAGAAGGAGCAATCGGAGTGTGCTGAAATTTTGTATTCAGTTACATTTTGACCCAACAAGTAAAAATATTTGGTGCCCAATGAAATAATAGTGATAGCTTCAATGAAAAAAAACAAAATTGTATGCATATCAAGTGTACATGAGAAGAGATTCTTCATTACCGAAATTTTGGTTGTTTTATACCTCGATATTGTACTTTGACTGTAACATTGCTTTTCAAAGATTTATGCTCATCATGAACCCTTGGCAAAGTTTGAAAAAAGCTGATTAAACAAACTGAATACTCACTTGAAATATGAAGATCAGTAAAGAAGGAATAAACTACTTCTTATAAGAATGGTTAAACAGCTGGAAAATGTGAAAATAGCAGTGGTCTCAATGAATGAAGGCAGAATAAGTAAACAGCAATTGTCAGAGCAACTGCGACAATGCTAAATTTGTCTGCATTAAAGATGTGACCTGTTCACGTTTGTTCATCATTAACACTGAGCAATCAATTGACAGAACTGAATTTATTCTTATAGTGGACATTATTTCGTAAGTTTTACTTAGCTAAGCATAATCGAGTTAGATTGCAATAGGAGCAGGCTGAGTTATTCTGAAAATTTTCTTTCTGTTCCCACATATTCATTGAGGTCATTTCTAACTATTCACTGATAACACGTATTTCTCTGGAGATATCAAAGATATTATGCAGATTCTTCCTATAATGATACACTCTGTACAAACTTAAAGCAGGGTGTAATCTTTATCTTCTTTTGTAGCCCGTTGTCTTTGTTAGTAATTACTTGAATAGTTACAATAAGCTGCACATAGATGATATTCTGTCCACTTTTTGTGACACCGGAATTTACTTTTCAAGTGACAGCATATATCATCATGAACTGTAACACTTTCTGAATAGTTCCTTGGCAAAGTGTTGCCTAATATTTATCTGATTAGACTTCATTTTTAGGGGAAAAAAGAAAACTCACAAAATCACTCAATTGTACTTATTGTGGCTAATAAATAAACATGCTTGAATTACTGAGAAACAGATATTAAGGAATTGAAAGAAATATCTTTTATCCTAAAAAATAAATAATTAATTTTTGAGTAAAAGAAATCTGGAAATAATTAGTAATCTCAGAATATTCATATAACCTTTTATAAGTAAAGGATTTTGAAAGGAATTTTTATTAAAGATACAAATTCTGCAGAAGAAATTTTCCAATTTTTTCTTACTTTTTCATTTTATTATTAAAGTTAAAATTTTAATATTATAGTCAAACTTCCATAGTTATCAAACAATTAAAATAAACTTAACTTTTCTTAAATTGCTTTTAATATATTGAAAATCATTTTAATTTGAAATGACTTATATAAATTATATGAATTCTACTCTGTCATAAATCAAACAAACATACAATTAAACATTTTTAACTTTATTAAAGTCGAGTGTTTATTTAAAATGGAAGCACTCCTTTACCCAGAAATTTTAATTGAGCCATTAAATTTATTTTAAATAGGTAATTTTGTAACATTTTCTAATTTACTAAAACTTATTCTTTAACAATTATTGTGAATTTCAAATGTCATTTTATGTGCACTTTACTATTGCTTGACATTTATTTAACCTTTAGGATATAAACTGATCGTAACTAGTTTTTGCGTTTTTTAAGTATTTCAATGGATTAGCATAAAGCTTACAGATATATATAAATAGTAATGTATTAAATAACAATATACAAGTAAATTTGCATCTGTTCTTCGTCTTTGTATTTTTTTTTTTTTTCAGTTATCAAAAAAATTAATTTTAAAACAAAAATATATGACATTTATTTTTCCCCAAGTAGTTCATATCTACTTTTTTCTTTAGTCTAAAAAAATATTAATCTTAAATCTGTTCTTCAAAGATTTATTGAACAAATTTTAATTTTGTCTGTATAATTATGGATATCTGATTTTCTTCTGTGCATTTTTGCTATCTTTGTAGGTAAAATATTTTAATATTTTATTCTACAAGTTTTTATATTAAATTTAAGCCTATTGCATTAAATACTGTTATTCTTAAAAAGCATTAAATTTGCATTTTATGCTTATTTTGATTTTGCTTGTGGAACTTAGTCAACATATTTTTAATTTTATTTTATAAATTAAAATTTTTCTCTTGAATATTATGTGTGGTTTGTAATTTAATGTAGTAGATGATCATGTTTAGGATTCTCAAATTTATGAACGCTTAGGATTTTATGAACTATTGACTGTTCCCAAATGGGACCCCATAGGTGCAAATTTTTGAAAATTATTTTTTTACAAACTCACATTCATAAATTTTTTGCTGACGTTTATTTTTTATTATCTGTTTTCATTTTTTATGTTATAGTTGAGGTACTTGTAGATTAATGTTATTATTGGAGAATCTTTAAATTGTGTATAACTTCAACATCAGAGTTGAATTATAAATAATTGCAACATATTAATTTATCAGTGTAATAAATAAAAAGTAATTTGGTTTCTAAATTTGTTATTTAGAATTAAAATTAAAGGAAAGTAGTTTTTATAAATCTTCACTTGATTTATGACAGTAGACTTTGAGTTATTAATAAGCACCAGCCTCAGATATCATTCATGTAGTACTTTCTGAAGCAATTTATGTAGAATTTCTCTGGTCTAATCCGACTTCCTACTTTGCGTGCATTTGAGTGTAATAAATAGCATCAAATGAAAATAATGCATTTCTTGTGGTCTTGGATCATGTCTAAAAGTTTTTTTTTATGAAATTGATATTCTCAGCACAATGCACTTGTGAATATATTCTTGGAATTATGTGACAATAAAAGCAATATCTGAATCATTTTGATCGGCTTGCATAATTAAATAAACCTATGTTGTGAAGAAAAACAAAAAAATTTATCTCATGACGTGAGTGAAAATAATTTATTTATGTATGAGTTTTGACGAAGAAACTCGCTCCTCAAAATTTCAATGCAGGAATTTTCGAACCTACATTCAAATGTAATTTGTTCATAAAATATTAAATGATTTAGAACATCATGAAATGAGAATACAAAAGAGCTTTTAGTTATCAAACATGAAGAAAACAACTTATTTCTGTAACCATCTGTTAAACAAGTAGATGATATACTCATATGATTAAGGTACTTTTTGAAAAAAACAAGTGTGAAATTCTTTTCTACATCGAAAAAAGGTGTTTTTAAAAATGTAGCTTTATATATATAAAGGTGATTATCTTCCTCCTACTCAGTAAAATGAAAGAAAGATTTTTTTTAATTATGAATTTTATTTTGCATATGTTTCTTATATAATGCATACTAATAATCTTATAGTACTTTATTTATAAAAGAGTATGGCAAAAAAATAATTTTAAGATCTAACAGTTATTTTTATGCAAACTTTCAATTTTAAGAACTATTTTACAAGTCCCTACATATTTGTAAGAAGGAAAATCTTATATATGGGTTTTGTTTTCTTTGAATATTGCTTTTCATAAATATAATTATAGAGTTGAGTTTGAATTGGATTATTTAATAATGCATTGTATATAATTTATTTCTAATACCTGGCTGCTATAGGATTACTATCTTTCAGCACTGCAAGGAGCAGAAGTGATGGCAACTTATGTAGTGGGCACCTAGTGGTTGTGCCATTTTTGCCCCGAATAGGTTGGGTCTTCGTAATTTAGAGGCAATATATAATGTCCTATTTATTGCAATCTCTAAGAACACAGCAGCAGAACTTATGGTTTTTAAGTTAATAACATTCTAAAGTTAGTGTAACTTTTCATAAAATATGTATTTGTTGTCCCCATTCATTTTTAAAATAGGTATATATTAGTCACACCATCTGCATCAAACTCATACTCTGAGTAATAAATTAAATAATGAAATACAGGTGGATTTACATCTGTGTTCCTTGTCTTTGTACATT
Organism: Latrodectus geometricus; assembly: GCA_026290005.1. NCBI lineage: Eukaryota > Metazoa > Arthropoda > Arachnida > Araneae > Theridiidae > Latrodectus > Latrodectus geometricus. The sequence continues at coordinate 227,393 of JAPDSC010022835.1, forward strand.
TTTAAATTTTAAACAAATTATTAATTTTAGAACAAAAGTGTATGACATCTATTTTTTTTTCTGCTGGCTTTTTCACTTATTGTTCACATTGTTTCTTTTTTTGTCTAAAAAATACTTATTTTAAATCTATCATTCTAAATATTTATTAGAAATTTTAAAAAATTCTGTTGGAATAATTATAGATTTTTTCCTTGTCATTTTGGCTATTTTTGTAAGTAAAAAAAAAATCACGAACATGTTTCTTTATAGCTTTTTATATTGACCTTTAGCTTGATAGGGAAAATACTGTGATTGTTTGTAACGAAAGCATTTGCATTTTATACTTATTTTTATTTTGTTAGTGGAATTTAGTTAACATATTTTTAATTTTATTTTAAAAATTAAAAAATTTACATTAATGACTATTTAATAATAAAAGAGGCAACTAATATTTTTTAAATAATCCAAGAAACTTAGCATGTACTTACTGTAAAAATCTGCAATATGCTTAGGAAATAAAGATTATTTTTATTTAGTACATTTAATTTTTAATAATGTGTTATCTTTTAACTATATTATTAAGTTTTTGTTTATCAGCAGCATCTAAATCTCTTTGAGAATGTTAAAAGTAAAAAAATTACTTTCTTTTAGGTATCCTGTGGAAGTCATCATTCTGTTATTGTAACTCGTAGTGGCGAAGTATTTTCATGGGGTAGAAATTCGGAAGGACAGATTGGAAATGGTACTAGAAAGGAACAGGTTAGTAATTTTAGGAAATAAAATATCTAGAACTATTTTATATGTTCATCGTAATTTCTATTTGTATTACAAAGTTTAATTACTATTTATTTTATATGAAATATCCCTTATTGGAAAACTTTTTAAATGCTTAATAATAATTCAATAACTATAGGACGTTTAACATTTGCTGTCATGTATTGCTATAGTTAGCCGATGCTTCTGCAACCAATATTGGGAAGTCAGAGAGTATATGCATTACTAGTTCACTACTCTTTTCTTTGTATTATTGTTTATGCTCTCTATTTTATTTGGCATTTTTGTCAAATTTCTTGCTGCAATCCATTGGAAATTAAAAGTATCTCTATGACAGCCAGTGGTTGCAAAGTTTCTAAATAAGGCACTATTCATACTGTTGTGGCATTTGAAAGTACGGACATAACAATGACATTTTGATATTTCTGTGCTAATAAAATTAGCATTGCTAGTAAGAAGTGAAAAAATCATTGTGTTCTAAATTTTATGTTATGTGTATGAGCTTGCAGAGCTCATAGAATTTAAAATATTTATACATAATAAAATAGAATGTAAATATAAAAGGACAAGATAATTTTATTGGAGCTTTAATTTTCTGAAATGATTAAAATACAACAAAGGCTAAATTTGATTTCTTTGAATTGCTTACAAGATGTACAACTATTTTATGAGGATGCATAAGGTTTTTAATAAGGCCTTATCAAATATACGCCTTATAAAATAGTTAAATTCAAAATTTGTAAGTATTAGGTGATTTTGATATCTCATTTAAGAGTCGTTTGAGTGTTGAAGAAACAAATGAATTAATCAGTTGAAGTAAAATTAAAATTTTACAAATTGCTAAAAAATATTAACCTTCAATAACAACAAGAACAGACCCTCAATAATTTTAAAAACTCTGAAAAGGAAGGAGTAACATCAAAATTGTCTTCTCAAAAGTTGTGTAAAGTAACAAAACATTCTCAAATGGATAAAGCATTGAATGCTTGGCAGAGAAAAATGAGATAAATAAACTTTTCTTTTGATTGTAATGTCTTTAAAGAGAAATCTTTTTACTTTGATATGATGTTGAATGTAAAAGTGTTCAAAGTATCAAACGATTGGTTCTAAAAGTTTAAATCCAGACACAATTGGAGTTTTAGAAAATTGTGTTGAAAAAGTGAAGCTGTGAAGAAAATTTACGAAATTGAATGGAAAGAAGTATTAAAATCATTGCTTTCTGAGTAGAACCCAATGGATGTAGACAAGGGAGGTTTGTTTTTATGATATTACTTGAAAGAAATTTAAGTTTCAAACATGATAAATGTAAGGAGGGTGTATAAGCGCAAAGAAAGTGAAATTCGTGTTGTAACTAGCACAAACAGAACATAAAAAATAATTGCTTTTTATAGCAAAATATTTAAAGCCTAAATGTTTAAAAAATGTTCAAAAACTAGCCGCTGCATTTCATGCTAATACTAAAGCTTGGATGACAAGGAGCATTTGTGAAAATTGGGTGAGATATTTAGAGTAATGTTCTTCATATATCAAGAAATCATAAAGTTCTAATTATAGATTCCTGCACTGCTGACATTGAAGTCTCGGATCTTGAATTGATTTATGTGGAGTTTTTCTGATAAATTTAACTTCTGTGTTATAGCCCTCGGGCAAAGATATAATGAACAGTGCTTCTAGTACAAATACCGTAAGGTGCTTTGCAAAAGAGTGATTATGAGCTTGAAGATGGAGCGTCCTTATGAAATTGAAATTCTAGGTGTAATACTTGGAATGCTGTTTTTTAAAGGAAAAACAATATCAAGAGTATTTCAATATTCAGGCATTATTAAAGAAACTACCTTAACAGAAGGAAGCCAAAAAAATTCACCTGATGACTTGAGTGAAGATGAGTCACTGATACATGAACTCATAAAGCATTCTTCTACTGCCTGTAATTTTCTTTGAATATTTTCTGAATATAAACTCAGATGTGATATATATGGAAGAAATATCATATGATGAAATGTTTTTGAGATTATAATAAATTAGAATGAAAAAGAGCTTTCAGATGTCAAACTAGAAAATTATGTGCAAAGATTATTTGCAAAACAAATAATTGAATGACTAATAGGATAAGGGTACTTAGTTTTTTGGAAAAAACAGCAAAACGCTTTTCCAGTTTAAAAAAAAGAGAACAATGTAGTTTTAAACAGAAAAAGGTAAGTGAACATACTGTTTTTTAATATGAATGTTATTTTACATGCATTTAATTTATAATGCATTCTAAATACCCAGTTCAGTCACAATAATGTAACCATCATGTACTTTTGACTTCGACATTAAATAACAAGTCACAGAAGGCAGGTGGCAGCACAATGCAGTAGAACATATATAAAGGGTGTGTGAGGGCTTCTAAAAACATTGTTCAATCGTTGGTGGGATGTAAAAAAACGGAATGATTTGTCTGATGTCCAAAAAGGCATGATAATTGGTTTTGTGCCAAAGATGGATGCATTTCTGAAATGAAGTTTGTGAACTGTTTGCATGTTCCCGTGGTAAAAGTATACCATGCATGGCAAATTAGCCACAGAACAGATGTGGCGCACCACGGGCCATAAAGGACACATATGAACAGCAGCTGCGGAAATGTGTTCAGTCAAATAGATATGCTACCGTTGAGCAACTGATTGCACAGATAAACCAAGGAACTACAAACAGTGTCTCTTAAACAATTTTTAAGGAATGTTTCTGTGTATAGGTCTCCAATGCATAGCCAGGTTCATGCGCCTTTCCTGACTGCTGTTCATCTGGGATTAAAGCTGGAATTTGCATGTGAGTATCGCAATTACATGTCTACTGAGTGACAACATGTATGGTGTTCCAATGAATCTGTTTAGTACATCCTCAGACTGATGGACATTGATGTATATGACATTAAACCTCTGAAAACAAACACCTGCAACCATTGAAAGAACAATCCAGTCTGGTGGTGAGAGTGTTATGGTCCGAAAAATAATTTCCTGACACATTATCTGGGTTTATTCATTTTTGTGGAAGGAATGAAGCAACAACACGAGCATGAATCTATTCATGCAGGCCATGTCTACACCCATATATGCATTGTTTTTCCTTGGGCTGATAGCATTTACCAGCAGGACAATGAGAGGTGTCATGCTGCTGACAGTGTACTTGAGTGGTTCGAAGAGCACCAAGATTAGTTTACTTTTCTTCCTTAGCCAGAAAACTCACCTAACTTAAACCCAATCTAGAATCTGTGGGACCATCTCAATCATGTTGTTCAGGTCATGAATCCTTACCCACATAATCTCGCTCAGATGGCCATGGCACTGGTATCAACATGCCTCAGCATCATACTGAACACCTTTAAGAGCTTATTGATTCTCTTCCTATATGTCTCCCGGTGTCCACTCTTCAAAAAGTGATTATTCTGACTTTTGACAGGTGGTCACATTAATGTGGCTGGACTATGTAATTTTTTCTAATTGTTCTTTATTTATAAAGAAATAGTAGTTTGGTAAAAAAAATTCAGATCTTAACCTATTTTTATTTTTCTGTTTTACAAACTTTTTATTTTAAGAACTGTTATAGTGGTCTCTACAAGTTGTTAAAAATGAGTATCAACTATATAATTTCTGGACATGTTATACATTGTAATATTCCAACATATTCCACTGTTTTGTGTATCATGAATATGTTTATTAATTATTTCTTTTTAAATTTCCCTTAAAAGTGAAGAGATATTACTTAAAAACAGAGATATGTGCTTTGCTTTTTAATGGTGTGTTATCTGAATATGACATTAGGAAAAATTAAATTGGAATGGGACAATAGGAAATTAAAAAATTATGATAGAAAGACTGCTAAAATGATTGATATAACCTTTCTGTTGTCATATTTTTATGATTTATCTTAATTTTAATGATAGAATGTATTGTTTTTATTGGCATACTGCAAAAGTCATTTATAGCTGATATATACAATTATAAATAGTTTATTACATATATATGATTTTTCAGTCAAAGATATTACATTTTTCAGTCAAACATCTTTTTATTGTATCTTAGTTATAGGTTGTATCTAAGATAATAGATAGCATCTTAATGCTTTTCCATTCTCCACTGGATCTGTTTTTTCTTAAACCTATATAGTTTGTGTTTTGAGCTTTATCTTAAGTTGAATTTCTTCCCATCGGCTTCGATGTTTATTTTGGTTTGGAATCTACTTTAAGTGTGTGCCAAAATACAGTTCTTATTTTAGTCTTGGAATCATAACTGATATAATTGACTATTTTTACATTAAATATATTCTAGACATTATATATATTCTTACAATATTATTAAATATATATTGATAGAAACATCTATTCAATAATATTAACTTCTTGCCTTTGCCACCATGGCTTTGAGGAGACCCATTTTTCTTATTTAAAATAGTCATTGTTTAAACTATTGAAGAAGAGTATCAGTATTTGATCACAAAATTTCCATTTCCTCCAATCTGATATTAATATTTTAAAGATTTGTTCAGATATTTCAACTTTATCCTACATATTAATATTTGTATTTGATCATAATCGGAGACTACTTGTTATGCAATTGTTTTTGGGAGAATGTTCTTCTGATTAACTTGATTTTGTTCTTTTTTGATGGAAGACTATTTATCTTTCTTGAAATCGTTGTTGTTTTCAGTCTAAATTAGGTTCATAAAATTTATGCATGTGTTAAATTAATATTGCAAAGTATGCCAATTGCAATGAATTTAATGGAATGTTAAAAAATGATGTGTTATATGAAAATACTCTACAAATTAATATAATTTTAACACCTAAATGAGTTATGGCTGCCTTGTGTTAGTCCGGAATGCTTTCAAATTAGGTTTCCCATTAACCCTGCTAACAATGAAATTTAAGAAAGAAAGTGAGTGCATCGTACTGAGTAATTCATATCTGTCTATTTAATATTCACACCGTTTGTTTTTATACCATATTAACTTACTGCAATTTGATCTTCTACTACAAATAAATTTTTAGTCTATATTTTATAGAAAGTGGATATATTTGCAGTTAATCTTGTGATTTGTTCCCTCCAGACGATTATTCAGTTACATCTTTTCAACAGGAAATAAAGGTTTGGGTTTTGATGAGAAAGGTAAATTTTGCAGTATCAGGTCATAAACTAGTTCAAATAATTATAGTCTGTCAAAAATTTTAATTTTTTCAATCTGCTTTTAAGAACGTTTTTAACACAACCATTGATAGGTGTGTGTAATTGAGTGAATGAGTGATCATATTCCAGAAAGAAATAGTCATTATTGCCAGACAGAAATCTTATCTTTTTTCAGATACATTTTTTAGATTTATTCCAACCAGACATGTTTTTTTTTTCTCATGATAATATTTTCACTGTTTACCTCAAAGTGTGACTCCAGCAATGTTTGTATTTATGACACCCTCATATGATCAATTCTGTGGACACATAGAAATACAGGGTTTGTCCACATTAATTGGAATGACCTTGCTGAAAACATTGATTTTCATATATAATAGTATAAATTAAATTAAATACATAACTATCAGTCTTTTGTACTTCATTTAATTTCTGTTGAATCTAAATTGATGGTTTTGATAGTTCCAAAAACGGTAGATAGTTAGAATCGTTCTGGTCAGTGCATCAATATTCACAGTGGCACATCTATTTGGGTTATCAATAGACGCCATTTTAAAGATCATAACAGAAGGCAATTATCATAGTGAAACATCTGTCAGAAATCAAACTCACTGCAAAAGAATTAAAAAGGATAATTACCACCAAAAGGAAGGCCACAATGGCATAAGTGATTGCTGAGCTGAATAAACATCTACAGAACTCACTATTGACTAATACAATATGAAAAAAAAATCCATATACAAAGTATTTGGGCAGAGCTGTTATTACAAAACTCCCTATTTGTAAGTGTAAGGACTATAAAATCTTGTGGCAGATCAATGGATATATGTATTGTTTTCAGTGAATAGAGTTTCTTCTTATTCTCCACCACGGGGAGCAATTTTATGTGGCGAACTCCAGCAGAAGCCTACAACCTAGACTGTCTATTTTCTAGAGTGAAGCATTAGGGTGGCTCCATAATGGTTTGAAGCTTTATCTTGTTATTTGAAGTAAGACTCCTTGTCAATTACATGGACATGTCACTAGCACTGTCTTTGTTACTCTTTTGGCTGTTCAACTACATTCTGCGTCGCATATAATATTCCTTTTGGATATTACTTCTATGATGCTGATAATTCATCGATTTCATTCATTTGAATTGTTCACTTCTGGTTTCAGGAACTTGAGGATTCAGTTGTACATATTTTTTGGCCTGCCCAAACCCTGAACTTAAATATAGAGAAATTGTAACTATTTTGAAAGAAAGAGTAAGATCCAGCCATCTTCCTCCTGCATCTCTTTGGAAGTTAGAGCAGTTTCTGCTTGAAGAATAATACAACATCCTACTTAACTCTGTATGGAACTTGTATATATCTACTTCAAGGAGGGTTCAAATAATTTAATTGTTAAATGTGCATCCACACATACAAAAAATTTCTTTTTATTTGTGTTTTCCATTATTTTGGACAAATACTACACTTGTAGAGCTGTAGAATGTATTATTGTACATGTGTTAAATATACAAACTTACTTTACAGATATGACGAAAATTCATATAGTAAAGTAGAATTGAAAGAAACAAATTTTATGATGATATATGTATAAAAGAATGTCAAATGGATGCTTAATTAGTAAGTAGATAAATATACTGCAATTTATATTAACAGTTTGTTAATATGAATAATCAACTTTTGTGTGGATATAGTGTGATATACTTTCATTAACAAACACTAAACCCATCATATAAATTGCATCTTTGAAAATAATTAGTTCCTTTCACAATATTTGTGAAATAATCCATGTTCTTGTAAAATATATGTAAATAATAAAGTGTTTGGATGTTATGAGCTTTACAAGAAATTAATGTTCATTGTTCGTCCGCTTCACATTAATAAGTGATGCAATTGGAAGATTTTTCTTGTAAAAGTGCTATAATATATTTTACACCTTACACTTTTATTGCCTCACAATTGGAATCATTCTTAGAATATTTTTGATTAAATACAATATTTTCTTCTGATGGATTGCTAATGTGTATATATCTGTGGACTTTCATTTTTACACACACTTACAGTAATTAAATTGGTAGGTTTCTTTCATTTCCAGATTGCAGTTGTATCCTCTATTGTATCAATGCTCCTTTTTATTTCACATTTATTCAATAATGAAAGTTTTCTTTTTTGATTCCTCCTGTTTACTTTAACATTTTTTTTTAAAAAAATTTAAAGTTAAATTACACTGTTTATAATGCAATTAGAATCATTCATTGTCTCTTGCTTTTAAAGTCTCATTATTACATTACTTTTTTATTCTTTAAGTGTAAAAATATTCAATATTGATGTATTGCTTAATAGGATGAAAACTGTTAACAATTTCTTGAAATATAAATTAACTATGTTAATATATATCTTTACAGGGATTTTAATTGTTTAAATTTTAATTTGAAATAAATAAATAATATGAATGAGAAAATTCTATTCATCACATTATTTCTGTATATTTCATAATTTATTGAATTTTTTATGCTTTATTTTAGTAGTATGAAGCTTTATTTTTGTTTTTATGATAGTACCTATCTAGTGTTTACAAAATTTCAGAAAGTTCCTGCTCAAGTAATTGGAATTAAGGACAGACAAATTGAGCATGCTTCATGTGGGGCTGATTTTACTGTTGCTGTTGATGCATCCGGAAAAATTTTTGGCTGGGGTCAAAATGATAATGCCCAAGTAAGTTAACTATTCCTCTCTCATTGTCATCATTTGGTATGAAAGATACGTTTTGATTAGAAAGAAACAAATCATAAAAAATATAATTGATCTGTAAAGACTAAGATATTTCACTTATTTAAAAAAAAAAAAATTCCTATCCTTCTTCAGTTATGATATTCTTCCAGTATTTAACTTGAGAAAATTCAATTTTACTGTATTATTCTAAATAAAAGTAAATTTCAAAAAAAATTTTCATAGTTTTTAATAAATGGGCTTCAAAATTATATCATAACTTTTTTAGTTGAAAGTTATATAGATGATTTTTGGGTAATTTTTTATTTGTCCTTTTTTGAATAATAATTTCTGAAAGCTTTAAGTCTTAGTGAAAGTGCTTGTGTTTTTGTTAATATGTTTGGATGTTTGGATATGTTTTAAATAACTGTTTCCAACCTTTTTCCATACAACAAATCACTCATTCAATGTTGATATATTATCATCATTCTTATGATGATAATATATTCTAATGGTAATATTTCATGCATTTGTCATAAATATAAAACCTAATATATGTTAAAAAAAAATACATTTTAATTTAAATTTTTACATTTTATGAAATTAGTAAAGTTTAATATCAAATTGAAGTATTATGTTAGAATGGTATAGTAAGTTTAAAACACAGGGTTATTTCATCAATAATTTATTGAGATCAAATTAGATTAATTTTTATTTTATGGGGTGTATAATAAGTGTTGTAAATTTACATACAGTTATTAGACAAGGCAATAGAAATGCCTCTTTCTATATGCATCACACTTTGATCAGCCAATATTGCTGTGCCCCCTATCACAACATCTGCCACATGGTTGCAAAGCTGCGGGAGATATAATTTGTGCATTCAGCTATGTCAGAGTGTTTTGTTCGAAAACTGTATCCAATAGCAAACTGCATTTTTTGTTTTGAAAAGAAATATGCTCACTGAAGCATTCATATCTAGAACAAAATGTGATGTGATGCACAAATAGTCAGGAATTGAAACAAATTTTACTCACAAAGTTAAACCATGTGTATAATTTGAGGACAAACTTGTTGAGGTTTTTGACAGCTTAACTGAAGGAGATTTGTGACAGCATACAAAAGATTTCTGCTAATAGTCGAAAGAAGATAAATTAGGGAGCTTAGATAGAGATGATAATTGAATCATCAATCAAGGAGAAGAAAAAATTTAACAAAACAATATTCCCACTGATATATCCTAAATTAACAACCTTCTGCTTAATTCTATACCATTAATTAGTATGTAAGAGGACCTGCACACTGATGTCATTCACTAGAAAATTGTCGTCTCAAAGCCATCAATGTTGCATCTGAATATTATGAAGCTATTGCAGTTACCCCATAATCTGAAAAAAACTGGTACAGGGATAATAATCTAATCTAGATAATCTTGTCCAACAAATTACTGTGTAAAAGAAGTTTAAGCACTTATCTTGCATGAAAATATTTTTTTTTAAAAATCCTCTAATTATTTGTGTAGAAATTGTAAAATTCAAATTGTTATTCAAATCATATATATGTTAACATATTAATTATTTTAAGGTATTTGAGTATTATAAATAAGTCTTAGGATATATCTTCTTACCAATCTACATATTTTTAGTACCGAATTTTTAGAAACATTCGGCAGTTAAACATTACAACTGTTCAAAGATAATTATTGTAGAATTTTAATTGAAATTGTAGAAATTGGTGTACACAGTATGCTAATACTCTAGAGATCAGTCAATATTCTGAGACATGGGTCTGTAAATTATAGTCATGCCCTTCTGAAAAAACTTGTGTGATTATATATATATATATATATATATATATATATATATATATATATATAT
>JAPDSC010022835.1:237893-252082 GCA_026290005.1 Latrodectus geometricus
TATATATATATATATATATATATATATATATATATATATATATATATAATAGAGCTTCTCTTTTCTCTTAAGTATGCAAGTTCCATTTTGGAATTTAATTATACTTATTTTTATATTTTGCCTGTAAAACTTTTGCACTTACCATAAAACTAAACATTTTCTATATTCATATTTCCTCTTCTATACCAAAACTGGTGGCATATATTCACAAAACTGGTGGCATAATTTTTTCTGAACTGTTTAGATCACTACAGATTTTGAGCAATCTGTATAAAGTGCTGAGTTTAATATATTTATTTTTCAAAGTTATCATTGTTAGCTAAACCTCATTTGATGATATTTAAATGGAATAATTCTCTGCATAACAACTGTATTCAGTGGTTTGTTCACACACATTTGCAGCTTTGAAACATGTCATTTAATATTTATATAGTTTCAGTGTTAATTTAACTTAACTGTATATTGTTTTGTATTGCTTTGATATTATCAAAAACAGCTCAACTTGCATTGAGTTTTGTTATTTTTCATGTGATTACTTATTCATGCATAAATAAATTAAATATGATATATTTTCTCAATGAATTTATACTTTATTCTATTTATATTATACAAATGACATAAAAAATATTATAGATCTGATAATTTAGTAATTTTTAAACAATTTATTTCGCTTTAGGACATTTGTATTTTTAAATATTTTTAATTAGTACTTCTGTTTACCATATTTCTATCATAAAAGTTATAAAAAACATTTAAAGTTATGTAAAATTTATTTTTTTTAGCTTGGTCAAAAACCCTCAGTGGATTCAAATACTCAGCACAACTCTAGCTCTTCAGGTGGACGAGTTATAACAATCCGTACAAATCGCAGAATGATAACTATAACTCAACCTTGTCGTCAAAGTGTCCTTCATCCTATCGAAATAGTGATACCATACTATGAAGTAAAGTCTCATGTTGTAGACAGTGGGAGCTTTGAAAATGAATATTCTGTAAGCTAATTTTTTTCAAACAATCTATGGGAAATATTAGTTACATTAAATGACTTCTGGTAGAGATTTTTCTTTTGAATATTATTATACATTTATAAATTCTTTTGCTAACATGTCTTAAGACTTTTATCTTATTTTATTTATTTAAATCTTCTACTTTTAATTCATCAACTTTAAATTTGCATTATAAATCACATACATAGAAATTTTGCTTAATTTTCTTTCTAAAATTATGTGATTTTACTAAAATTATGTGTGACTCAAATTATACACCAAATGTTTGCATATGTCAAAAATTCTAACAATTGATATCATTTTCTGTTGATGAAATTCAAAGTAAATTATAATGGTACATTTTTTAATTTCAAGTGAAGTTTTAAAACATAAGTTGAACTTCATTTTGCTGTGCTCTAAATTTTATATCATTTTAAAAGTTTTCATTATGTATTTTCTTTTGATATGTTTAATTGCTTAAAATTTTATTTTCATTTGTATGGAAAAAGCATATAAACTTTGCATTTAAAAATATTGCATATTTCTATCTACGAGAAATCGTTCAACAGATTAAAGTTTTATGCTTTTAATAATTTCACACCATCCCAGATGCTTGCATTTGTAATTATTCAGTGTTATATTTTCTCTTGCAATCTAGAAATGAAATTCTCTTAAAAAGTAAGTGCATCAAATAAATTTATTACATGCCTGTCATTTGTTAACTCTTCTAATGCAACAACCTAATTTCTTTTCATGAAAAATACAAAAGAAATTATTTTATTCATTCAAATTTTGATTATTATATAGCAGGGATTGCCAAGACGTCGACCGCGGTCGACTGGCCGACCGTGAAGACACTTTCGGTAGTCCGCGCGACCATCCCGATAGTGATCTCAAATATTAACAATATAATTTATGATTTATGTCATAGAATTAATGAATTATTGAAAATAAAAATTTATTAAAGTTTTTGCTTTAAAACCTAAAACAAACTGTGCAAAGTAAGGTACTGAATTTTTCGTTTTACAGTGGAATTAAATCAAAACAATTTGACAAAGCTGGATGCTTAGATTCTATCCAGTAGCCGGCGCATGATATCCACCCGTCACTTCTGGCCCTTTAGTTTCACTTCTAAGTTAGTCGTCTTACGTGCAGGTCGCTCGCTTTCTACCTATACGAATTTGTTTCAAAACTATTGAATGTTCGAACTGTTGATACTAAACTGTTGAATCTATTTTTCAACAACCCATCAAAAATGACTCAGCCAGGCACCAGTGCTAAGAGAAGTAAAACATACCATTATCACAGTGAGTGGGAAGATGGTTTCTTTTTTGTTATAGTGAAGGAGAAATGTGCTTGTCTCATATGTAACTCAAGTGTGGCATTACCAAAAAAAGCAAACGTCGAAATATATTTTAAAACCATGCACTTAAAATACACTACACACTTTCCAATCGGCAGTGAACTTCGAAAAGTTAAAGTGCATGAATTAAAGTCGAATTTACATTTACAGCAATCGGTATTTACGAAACCAGGCACCAAAGCTAAAACAGTAACATTGGCGTCGTTTAAAATTACAGAAGTTTTGATAAAGCGAAAAAAACCATTTGAAGATGGAGAATTGATAAAAGAAGCTTTCATTAAAGTAGGAGAAGTGCTTTTCCACGATTTTAAAAACAAATCTGAAATAATATCGTCAATAAATAATATTTCTTTGTCGCGTAACACTGTGATGCGACGGACTGAAGCTATGAATAATAATTTGGAAAATTTATTAAATGACGATTTAAAAGCTTGTAAATTCCTATCACTTCAATTTGATGAATCCACAGATATTAGTTATATTGCACAGTTATGCCTTTTTGTGAGAATTGTTTTCAAAGATATGACTTCAAAAAAAGAATTATTAACTATAATTCCATTGAAAGGACAAACGAGGGGACAAGATATCTACAATTCATTTAAAAACTTTATCGATAAGACAAGAATTCCAATTTATAAATTGGTCTCTATTACAACAGATGGAGCTCCAGTAATGGTCTGGAATTGAACTGGTTTCATTGCCTTATGCAATAATGATGAAGAAATTCTCAGTTTTACCAGCTATCATTACATTATCAATCTACAGGTATTGTGTTAAAAAACCCTAAAGTCTAATGATATAATGCAAATGGCTTTTAAAATCGTCAATTCAATTCGTTCAAGAAGTCTTCAGAGACGACAATTTCGGGCGCTTTTGGAAGAAACTGAATCAGAGTACAGAGATCTCTTATTGCCCTCAGACGTGAGGTGGCTAAGCCGTGGTGCTTTTTTAAAAAGATTTCGTATTCTGTTACCAGAAATAAGAAATTTTCTACAAATAAAAGGAGAGCACATTACTGAATTGGAAGATGGGAAATGGCTCATGAAACTAGCTTTTCTTTGCAATATCACTGCAAAACTTAACGACTTAAACCTAAATCTACAAGGAAAGAATAAATGTTTAACAGACTTGATGAGTGCGACTAAATCTTTCAAAGAAACGATAAAAAGGTATGCTTCTCAATTAAGAAAACGTGAATTGAGAAACTTCAAAAACATGGAGGAAAAGTGCATCCATAATCCTAACCGAGACTTCGAAGATTTCGCTGAACACTTAGATGTTTTGTTTAAAGAATTTGAAAGAAGATTCACTGACTTATTTACGTTGGAAGAAATACTCAATTTATGATATTTCCATTTAATGAAAATGTCAACATTGATGGAGTATCTGAAAAATTAGGACATTTAATAGATACCACTTCAGTCACGTTCGAGGAAGAAATTATTAAATTAAAATGCGATATGTTTCTTAAATCCAGAGCATCTAGTGATTCTGATTTTTGGAAATTAATTTCTGAGGAATTGTTTCCAAATATTTACAAATTGATTTTGTATTTGAAATTATACTTTGGATCGATGTAGCTTTGCGAATCTGCTTTTCAACTATGAACGCCATAAAAACTAAACATCAATCGCGTTTAACAGATGAACATACAATTTCGTGTTTACGCATTGCAATAAGCTCGTATCAGCCACAATATGATAAACTTGTCGCAGATATACAGTGTCAAATTTCATCTAAACAAAGTGAATTGGATGGTGAATTTTTATGTATATTAATATTTAGATTAGTTATGTCAGTAAATTTTTATTTTGTAAATACTAAATTTTTTTTTTTAGAAAAATTAAATAATATACCATTTTTTCTGTTACCGAAAATAAATATATAAACATATACGTTATTTCTGCCATTGGTAGACCGCCTTCGATTTTTTTAAATGTGGAGTAGACCGCGGATCCCAAAAGTTTGGCCATCCCTGTTATATAGGATGCACAATAAATTACTGTATCTCACCATAATTTTAAAAAAACATGCAAAACGTCATAAAGGAGCATTTAATTTCCAGGCACACTTTTTTTGGTTTATCCTTCTGATCTCATGCAACAATGCACATTGTCATTATTGTGTGATCTTGTTATTTTAATGGGGATATGAAACACCACTTTCTTTACATCGCTGCAAATTTATTTTGCATAGGCAGTAATAACAGTTATTTCATTATTGAAATTTTAAGGCTTCTAGCTGTGCTTTGTCTTTAAGTTCTGCTTTATGTCACCCTTCAACAAAACAAATTATTTTTAACTGTTAGATACAACATAAATGTTTCTCATATTTCTTGACTGTCCTTTCTATAGAAAAGCTTGTTTTTTGCTCTGACCGCCATGTTCTTGACTTTTGTTAACACTGAAATTATATATCATAACACTGAACTATTGTTAACACTGAAATTATATATAATTATAATATTATAATATATCATTAAATTCCAATTTTGTATGCTGTTCAATTGAATTGAACTATTTTCACTGTCAGAAGATATGTGCTGAATTTTCTATGCTGTCAAATCATTTGTTGACTTCATATTAATAGATCTTATGTTGACTGAATTCTGTGTGATTTTAATCGTAAATTTTCAGATTATTCTCAAATGTAATCGTTTATTTTTCCAATTACACTGTATGTGTGATATAAGATAATAAACTG
Source organism: Latrodectus geometricus (assembly GCA_026290005.1). Taxonomy (NCBI): domain Eukaryota; kingdom Metazoa; phylum Arthropoda; class Arachnida; order Araneae; family Theridiidae; genus Latrodectus; species Latrodectus geometricus. Next base: position 242,946 of record JAPDSC010022835.1, read on the forward strand.
TTTTCTTTCCATCTTTGATTTAGGCAATTATAACACTTAGTTCTCTACTATTATATTGCATTGTTTTGATGTATACTCTAATATATAGGATGTAAAAATATATCTTTAATTTTATGTAGATGATGAAATTCTTAAGCAGTAAACTATCAAGGAAACATATGATCCGAGATATTCCTGAATTATCACAACTTGATGATCCATCTTATGGACCCTATGCCCTTCATGCTGCTCTAAAGGTGTACTTTACTGTTATATTTTTACTTTTTTTCATTTTTCTTTTATGAATTATTTTCATAGTTTTTAAAATAATTAACTACATGCAGTTTATCATAAATCATGAAAATGTGGAACCTTATCAAAGTGTCAATTCTTGTAAGTTCATTTGTTAATCTCTTAATTTAAATATTCCATAACTAATACAAATTAAGTTCAATTATTCAAACTGTTTCAGATAAAAATCAATTGAAACATTTAATGATATTTTGTTTCATAAATGTCATTCAGTTTGTTTTTACATTTGCCATAGATATTTATTTTTATTGTGAATTTTGTTAGTTTATTGTATAAGAAAATTATGGAATTATTATGAATACTTAGAAGAAAAATCTAAATAGTCTTTTAAATGTTATTCTCATACCCTGTGCAATAATTATTTTATATTGTATAAAAATGATCTAGCATAAATTTAAATATTTTGGTAATAAAAAATGTTGTTTTGCATTTACCAAAATCATACACTTGTGTTTATAATAGCATGAACGAGAGAGTGCAAAAGGATATATGCTCCCCTCAGATTCTTCTCTTCGAGTTGAACTATTTAAAGATTATGCCTTTATAAATGTAATACACCAAAAACTCTTTTTTTCTATTTATATGTTTACTAATGTAAATTTAAAGCCTATTTCCCATTTCTGTCTATTAATCTTTCTTTCATTTTATTCCATCAATCTCTCCCATAAATTTCCATTAATCTTTCATTCAGAGTTCCATTTGTTATATATATATTAGAAGCTATGAATATACATCTGAAGCAAATGTGAAGAAAACAGCTATTTTATGATAAAAACCTCTGAAATTAAAATTTGAAAATTTTTCATACAGCATTATCACAAAAACTCAGCGCTTGATAACCCAGCAGTACCGATAATTTGGCCACACCTTAGCATTGTGAAGAAACCTCACAGATCCATTTGAATAGATATGAAAGTGTTTTTCCCCCTTCCAAACATGATACAAAACAAATAAGTGCAGGATTTAGAAATTCTGCACTTTTTTTTCTTGCGTCACACTCCCATATGTGATCCATTCGTGATCAGCCAGCTCGTCTACCGCCAGTTCTTAGTTCCTTCGTAATAGCTTTACATAACACGATCTGAGTGACTCTGTAAATACTTTATTGTTCAGAACTGTTTCAAAGTTTGTAGATGCTTAACAGTATGAGATCTTCAATTGTGATGCGATCTTCAAATTAAACTTGAACAAGTAAAAGAACTTAATTGATCTTGTCCATGGAGCAAAAATTACTGGTATTAAAGTGATTGGATAAAGGAGAAAGTATTAGTCCAATGCCTAAAGACATGGAAGTTGGTAAATGTATGATTGGAAACTGGAATACATATAAGAAAGATAAAGAGACAAGCTATTATCTTATTTTCTTTTTTTTTTCAGACAATGATGGTCAAAGTCATATCCAGAATTAAGACAATTAACTTATTATGAATGTTTTGGATGGGTGGCGGTTGGCTTGAACAACTAAAAAGTTATTAACACTAGTTCATTCCTGGCGAAAATTCATTGATCGCAATAGAAATGAGTTTATTGAGCATGATCGTGCAAAAATGTAAACTTACTCTACCTCTCAAAAAAAGTTTCTGGTTGTGCAGAAGCCAATGAAAATGACAATAGTGGTTCCAAAAGGATTCCATGCAAGATATTATGTTCGAGGTAGAAATTATTGCTCCTGTTATAATTAATGAAAAAATGTCAGAAAATGATGAAGAAATTGACAAAAACACCATACAAGTTCTAAAATACTTTATAGTGTGGGACTAAAGCCTGTAGAAACCGCCTTTCAGTATTTTGAACAGACATTGATAGTAGACTTCCTCTTCTTTTGTTGTTTTCATGAGGAAGCTGCAGATAGCAGTGTGGAAGATAGCAGAACATTATAAATTTTTTTCTTAAAAAAAAGTAACCAATGTTTATAAAGTCAGTTAGTCAATTTTTATCATTATAGAAAACTTTGTCATCATAAAGTATTTTCCTGAAGTCTGTTGTTTCTAGTAAATTATTGTACACTGTGTATTTATTAATTTTCATTATCATGTACTAAAAGCCCTATACTTTTGTAATGCATGTGTTTAACCTATTCCTAATAACCCGGCGTTTTCACTAACTCAGCCACACTTTGGTACACATTAGGCCGAGTTTTTAGAACTCTACAGTATTTAACAAGAATGCAATGCAAATTTTTCTGAAGTGATAAGTTTATATACTTTCTTCTTAGGAGGATTATTTTATGTGTGATATCTTATTTATAAATACCATAAAATAGAATATTTTTTAATTACTAGTTAACATTAATTATAACTTGCTGTTTTATTTCCTAATGTTAAATGATTCAAAGTAATGGAAATTAAGGCTTGTAATAGTTCATTTTAATAATGGTTATAAATTTCCTGATACTTTATTTGAATCATACTGTCATACCAGTTCACGTATTTTAGAAATGCCTATTATCCTTTAATTTTTCCTTTGACACTTAACTATCTGTAGTTTGTCTTTGGTGAATTTTTTCATTTTCTTTAATTGATTTGTTTCATATATTTTTCTTAAAAGTTTAATTATTCATATTTTTTTATATTTCTAAGTATATATATCTCTTTTTAAAAACATGCTTTCATATTTAATAGAGAAAAAGGAATAATTGCATGATTTTTAAAAATCAATTTGATTTGACATTTTGGGAAATTGTGCTAAACATATAAATAACTATGTATAGGATATGAAAACAGTAGACCAATTGTTGACTAAATTCTCTATGAATATTTTGAATGTGATTGTTATCTTTTCATCTGTGCTCATGCAAAAGTCTTTCTTAAGTAGATATGAGGAAAACTATATAGTAAATCTAAAAAAGCTTAAATGTTTCCAATTTTTTCATCATCTAAAAACAAGAAACAGAGTAAAAAAAGATGTGTTAGACATGAATGCTTGATATTCTTAAGTAAATTAGCTGTGTCATTCATTAGAAAATTGTTGTTTGGAAGAACTTTTCATTCTTGGAGTAGAATAAATACTTGTATTGAAAAGTTGATAATCATACAAAAATTAAAACCCCAATGACTTGATAGGAGTGTAATTTCAGAAAGTTTTGGGAATTTCAAATCCTTTCCTGAAAGAAATTGATTGCTGTCTAATAAGGTTTTTTTTTTTTTAAATTTAAACTGGTGACTTTGTTTTGCACTTTCAATCGTACAAAAGTAAGTGAAATAATGATAGTAGATATATAAAAAGAGAGTTACTCATAAAAACTATGCAACAACAATCTGTTTCATTGAGTAGAGAAAGTGAGGATAATGGTCAGACTCTATATTCACATTTTCTTAACATTTTTTCTAACATCTTATAGTGTATTTCAGGAGAAATCTTTTCTTAATGTAAAAATAGTTTAAAATGTCTTTTGATAATTTATTGATTAAGGATTATAAATTTCTCAGTAAAGGTATTCATTTACTTGTATCTTGCTAATAGAAGTTTGAAATTTTCTCTGATTTAATTTGGAATAATCATTATTCCATTAAAAATTTATTAAGATTGACAGTAACACCCAAATACTATATTTGTTATGATTTTTAAAACTTTTGAAAAATGTTTAGTAACTATGTAATTTTTTTTTTTGTTCAAACGAAAAGGAGTTTAAATGAGTAAGGTATAAACTATCTGCCAATGTATTTGGACACCTATGATAAGAAAGATAAACATAATTCATTCGTATTCAATAGTTAGTATAGCCATCACGTGCGGCAAATAGGCCCAGGGCATGCTTTCCAAAAGTGTTTCGTTGATGGACAGCAGTATTTTCTTTCATACGGCTTTGAGAAGACATGTAAGTAATTTTAGGTGCCTGTGTCATTTCTTAATATGACGATCCAAGTATTGCAAGTGGTGTTCTATAGAATTCAAGTCTACTCTGTGCAGACTAATCCAATCGGTTCGCTTCTTTGTCAGCATACCAATTCATGATGAATGCTGCAACAAGACAAGGGGCATTGTCTTCCTTGAAGTAACAATGAACCAACCTGTAAAATTGCCACAAGCAAGAACATACATTGTGGTCTTGAATAAAAGAGTAGGAGTCAGTGTTGAGCCATTGGGATCAAGGATCCTACTCTATGCCATGAAAAACTTCCCCAGACCATAGTTTTACCTCCACCAAATATTACTAACCATAAGTAGAATTATAATATTCAAGGAAATGATTTAAATTGAAAAATAAGTGTAAACGAATAAATTGTGTAACTAAATTTATAAAATGTAGCATAGATTTATTTCTCCATACAAGAAAATCAACTAAAAAATCTCAACAGAAAATAGTAGAAAAAACTTAACATTTTAAAGAATGCTTTTTTAACAAAATGAGATTATGATTAGTTAAAACGTAAAGTTACTTAATGTAGAAATTCGAAATAATATACATTATTTAAATATGGCATTCAAAATAATATGCATATTAACATTTACATTAGAACATAAATTCCTTATATTCTATATGATTGGCTGTGTAAAATATAATTATCTTTACTCAATTTCTTATTTTTTGATTAATTGAAATACTTCTTTACTGGAGAATAATATTTGCTAATTAATGATAAAGGTAATGAATAAATTAACTTAAGAAACAGTTATTTTTTAATACAGAAATTTTCAAATCAATAAATTAAATTTCTTAATTTTTTTATGAGCTCAGTTAAGGTCAGTCTTTCATTTTCTTTTTCATGCACAAATAATTAGCTATTGAATTATAGATTTACTTGTGTTTAATTTAACTTCAATATCTGAAAATTTTTAAATTTCAATTCAGGTTTTCCATCATTATTTTGATTTTCCGATGCTTCTGAATCATTGCTTAAACTTCAAGAATTTTCAAGCTGCTGCAAAGCTATGTGCTTTAGAAAATCTCTACCATGAGGTTAGTGAAAAATAATGTTATTATTGATTAAGATAAAGTAATGCTTTTAGATTAAAATGTGTACTTATTTTTGCAGGCATTAGAATATCAGTTATTGGCACTTCCTTCAAATGATTCAAATGAAGTGAATTTGGAGCTAGCACTTTTCACAATTGAATTTTATACTAAGTAAAATTCTTTTCCTTATAAATCATTGCAAAATTAATTTTAATATCTTAGGACTGATCTGATAATTTTATTTTCTATGTTATCTAATTCTTTCTATCTACCTTTCCCTTATTATCTCATTCCTCCATTTACTTAGTTATCAACTAATTATGTTAGCCCACCCAAACTAATTTAATCTGTTTCAACTGTTTTAATAAAAGTAATTATTTTTTTGTTAAGGGAAATATTTAATTTCTATCATTGTTCCATGTTTATGGCACGCAATTCATATTACAGCTGTTACTTCTTGCAATTGAATAAGCATAAATTAAATACATTTGACATTAGATTATAAAAATAAATAGGTGTGTAAAACTGAGACTATAGAATATCCTTTAAATTCACAAGTCTTTGAATGTATTTTTATTTTGATGATTTAAAAACCAGGTGCTTTTTTCTAATTGGAATTATACAAATATTATTGTTATGAATTTTCAACTCTAAATGAATTAATTTAAAGAAATAAGTTTAAAAAAGTTTTTTTATTAGAATCTGAAAAATTTTTCATTGTAAATATCTTAGTATTTTTAATCAGTTTGATTTTTATTTAGCTTAGTTTTATTTTAATTGAGAGTGATTTCTGTTAGGAGGTATTAATCACAAATGCCATCTATTAATACTTTTGCTTAGTCACTGTTCCTATTTCCGAATCTGTTAAATTCTATTATTATTTAATAGAATTTAATAATAATTGTTTTTTATTTATAATACAATTTTAATTTTATTTATAATACAATTTATAATACAATTCAGAATTTTGTTTTATTTATAATACAATTTTAAAATAATTGCTGAAATATTAGATTAACACTTACAAATTAATTTTAAAATAAATTGACAGCTTTTAAATTCAGCAAAATAATTTGTAAACCGAGAAAATTTCCATTTCATAATAATACATTTAGCTGCAGTTTTTTTTTAAATCAAAATTTATTGTTAATTAGTGACTCATCTTCTACTGTTTATTGTGTAAGAAAGTCTATAAAATTCCTGGATTATTTTTCTTGAAAAAATAACTTCCCCTCATCTTCAATATTCTAAGATGGGCTTTGTCAATTCTGAAACAATAAAAATTTACCTTCTATTAATATATATATATAACTGTCATTATATATTTTTAAAACACTATAAGATTTAAAATGTGAGGTTGATTTAATTTCAGGAGCAATGCATTTTATATTAGACGCTCAATTTTTTGAATTAGTGGCTAGTCCCAACTCTGACACCATGATAATTTTAACTCCTATTTCTGAACTAAAATTTTGAAAAATCTTTTTCGCAAACTTTCATTTCTGACAAAGTTTTTTTTTTAATTTTTTATATAATGCCTGAGATTCATTCTTGAAAAACTTAATGATACATGCAGGAAGCTCAAATATTGTGGCAACAATAGTCGAAGACACATGGATATCAGATAGGAAAGAGCTCTGCTGACAACTTCTGTGCTTCCTGTAAATAAGAACACCGAAAGGATGGGAATAGTTCTCTCCTCTGTATGTTAGAACATTAAAATGTTAAAAAATTCTTTAAAAATTTTAGCTGTCTTTTTCTGTAGTTGGTTTCATTTCATATGTGCAACTGAATTTATGAAGTTTTGTTTGTGGATATAGAGTATAAGCCGATTCTGTTAAGATTTGTCACAGTTGGAGAAATGAACCTGTTTATCAGTTAAAGTAAAAAAGAAATATCTGAAAGAAATAGAGAAAAAATATTAAAATATAGGAAAAAATTTTCAAAAAATACAGAACTCTTAAGACCAGCCTCTCGAAAATTTTAAGAATTTGAAGGAAGCCCATGAAAAACAAAACAGTACAGGAAAAAATGCTTCCTCTTGAAAAATATTGTAGAGGCAAAACTTAAAGTGGAAAAAGCTTTGCTTGTTGGCTAAGAAAAATTAGAGAATTCATGTTGATGTTAATGTCATTATAGAGAAATCCAGTTGCTTTGCTGTGAAGCTGAACATAAATGATTTCAGAATATCAGACAAATGTCTAAAAATTAAAAACTAGATACAGTTTGAAAATTATGTGTTGAGAGAAGTGGAATCAATAAAATGAAAATAAAAGTTATTTTTAAGAATGAATCTTATATTTTTATGTATTTCTTCAAGAGCATTTTAAATAATTCTCTCTAATAGTACTTTATTTATAAAAAAAATTGTAGTTTGATTTACAAAATCAAATCTTAATAATCTAATACATTATTTTTCTATTTTACGAACTGTTTTACTTGTCCCTATGAATTTGTAAAAAACTATTGTCTACTGTGTAAAGTTTGCACCAGAATATGAAATAACATTATATTATTAGTACTTAAGTAAAGCATTTCATAATCGTTTTGTAATATATATAATATGAAATGTTGAATGGGAAGTAGACATTGTAGAAAATTAATCTCATAAAAAAGAATGTTACCCTCACTAGAAAGATATTGATAAGAATACAGGAAGGACTATTGTAAATAAAAACATTGTACATTTATTTTTTACTGAAAGAAAAAGAAAAAATTCTAATTATAAAAATCATAGATTTTGGAAATAGTATGCATAAGTATCAGTGTACACACATCTATAAGATGCAAATTTTTAGTGTCACACGTCTATAAGATGCTAAGTATTTGGAAAGATATGAGGGTGATTCTCAAATCACAATAGTAAAGATTCAGACTCTTGGTATCAAGTTCATTTCAGAATATACTGGCTTGTTCGAAACGATGCTTTTAAAAGAATTCCAGAGAAAATAATCAATGGGAGCTAAATCAAGTTCTATAAGAATCATAATGGTACCACTTTGTTCAACCCAACAGCATTCAAGTGGAGTTGGCAGCTGAATAGTTATTTCTCTAGCCTTCAGTTCAGTAGTTCTTTGGTTCCATTCCCACCTCTGAAGTTAATCGAAATCTATTTTGAAATGTAAATTCTGGTTTTGTTTCATCTTATATGAAAAAATTGACCTTTCAGCAACAAAAAGCTAAATCAAACAGCGTTGAAAGTCTGGTCCTATGGTCGCATAATTATCTGTGATAATAAGATGTTGAGATTTTGATGTTTATTAATGGAATCATGAGAATTTGTAACACATTTAGTGCTAGCACAAATATTACCAAATATTTGCAGAGACAGGCACAAACTATTGCAGAAAAACTTCTGGAAGAAAATTAAGTATTTGCATTGAATATTTGCTATCATGTAGTGAGAAAATTGGATCAATTACACAGTTTGCCCTTATATTAAAACTGAAGCAGTGCTGTGTGCCAATTAAAAGAACCGGTTGTATCTGTTGTCTATAGCTGACATATATGCAATGCCTGTGTATAAAATCTCTTCTATGAAAAGATTGTTTTATCACAAAACATATTAAAACTGCGAAAGTGTTGTTTGGCCTTATTTTGAGGAAGAAACTAAATTCCTTATGAATCTTTATGAGTGATTATCTGACTGTATAAAATGTATTATGGTAAAACCATACTAGGTAGAAAGTTTCACATTGTTAGATCATTTGATCAAAATATCCATAAGCAATGGAAAAGCATCATTAATCTTGTTCTGAAAATTTGTTTTATACCACATGCAATAAAATCCTTAAAATAATATATTTGTGTTTTTCCCATTCAACATTTTTGTTGTGAGAAGTAAAAAATATGAAGACGAGGTCTATTTTGCCAAGCAAATATTTTATAATTTGGTTGGTATTACTAGAATTTGTCTTTTTTACTACTAGAATTTTTATTAGTATTACTA
>JAPDSC010022835.1:254246-269575 GCA_026290005.1 Latrodectus geometricus
TATTTATATTCCGTTGTTACTGGAAGCAAAAAACTAAAAATTTTATACACAGCATCATAATAATTTATGTAATTTATGATGTTGTGTATAAAATTATTCACTAGCATAAAATTTTAATATCTTATAGTCAATGTATTAATTTACAGTAATAGAAGTAGAGGGAAACCCCGAGTATTATTTAAATTTACTTACCATAATTTTCAGTAACTTTAAAGTTAAAACTTGTCCTAAATTTACTTGTTTTAATATGTCAAGTTTTAATTACTATTAGTTTGATTTGTTTATTATATTCTTGTTTATTTTAAACTAAAATTTGTATAACATTTACAATGCTCAATTTTGCTGTCAACTAATCATTATTTATTTATTATTTTTTACATTTGTAGTGAATTACACAAATAATTTTTAAGAATTAAGCCTAAAAATGTTAATAAAATTAATGGGAATGTACCACCCTATGTTTGTTTCTTATTCAAATAAAATCAAATATAATGCAATAATATATTTAATTAATTTCCAAAAGCGCAGTTTTATTTAATTTTATGCATCCACCATTTATTATTGTTAATTAACCAAAACAGTGTGAGGAAGAAAAAATTATTTTACTGTAATTTATTGTTCACCTTACTGTTTTAAAATATTATGGATGTTGTAAATCCTCATTTATAGAGAACTTTTTAATTACTTCCATACAGTATATTGTAATATTATTTTTCCTTTTATTATCTTTAAATATGATATATGTCTCATAAAAAAGGAAGTGTGTCATTTATTAGCATATAATGTTATAAATGATGTATTATTGTTCCTTTTAGGATGCTTGATGTTCGAAATGAGGATTGTAATCAGAAGTTTTTAAATAATGTAAGTTATAGTATTATTATACACTAAATAAAAATTTCAAGTATAATGATTTTTATATAGTACATACTTTCATGCATAAATTTTGTATAATTACATATTTTTATATACTCAATAATTTTATTTATGAGTTTGAAAATATTACACTCATAAATATCATAGTAGACAAATATATTGAAATCAATATTTTTGTGTTTATTCATAGATTTATCATGTAACATTATTCATTTTTTATTTAAAAAAATTTATATTAATTGGAATGTGTTAGTTTTTAAAATTTTTAGTTCTATGTTAGAATGTTGTAGATTGAATTGGAGTTGTAGAAAATAAGAAGAACGGTTCAGAATACCTGGAAGGCAAATCTTACTTTGCTTTTCCTTGAATCCTATAAAGGGATTTTGCATGTATTTACCAAGAAAAGCCATTTAAACTTCAAAGTAAACCATATATCAAAAGCATTATTAACATTCTATGAAGAATATGTATTCTCACTGAAATGTTATAAACGATTAATTACATTACAATGATTATTCTGGATTCAAAATTGAAGTGGTCGACCATATGAATACAGAATACTCTTTAAGCTCCTTAGAGTTAATACTATTACCATGTGAAATTCGGTTCTATGAAGCATAATGGCTATCTATTTTGTCTGTGGAGAAAAGATAGACTTTGGTTTGGTTTGTTGCTTAACAGTTATTTTTTGTACATGAGGTCTAGTTAAAATGAGACCTACAGTTTAAAATTAATTCCTAGCCACCAGACAAATATCCAAGCATTGAGTAGGATTTGAACCCAAGAATTGTTGAACCAAATACAAAAGGGCTAACCATTCAGCTACCAGCTCATGGACTATGGAGAATTAAACAATTTGTAATCCTAGTAGTGAGTACCACATTACCATATCATCATAGAATAATAACTATTTCCATAGAAGAATATACAATATCTTTATTTTTATCGGCATCTCGATGGAATGTGTCTACCTGTGTGTCACTGTCTACCTTACCATTCATCAATGCCTGATGAGCTTTGAGCTATATGTAAGGATTCATTTATACAAAATTCCCTTAATATTAAACTACCAACACTTCTGACTATAATCAGCTTACCAATATAATGAGGTTCCGACAAGCAACAAATCCTTTTTTGTGAGTTTACCATTTTTATGGAACTTTAATGATGGATGGCAATATTTCTAAGGTGAATATATTCTTTCAAATTGCATATTGTAACTAGTGTTATGGTTTGAGGCATTATTGTTTTTTGAAAATGATTTTAACTACTCCAATTTATGGGGAAACGTGAAGATCAATTATTAGATTAGGAACGTTCAGAACATTGAGGTGCTGTGCCTTCTGTGCAGTGATGAATATGGTATGCTGAATTATTAGTGTCCAGACTTCTAATTCAATCACATGGATTTGACTGCTACCATTTGGGTGAATGTTTCTATTAGTTAAGAATTCACTTTAAAGTGTAAATATTGATCTAATCAGCCCTCTTATGTTCAAAATGGCCTTAGATTGAAAAACAAATCAAATCATTTCCAGTAATCTGTCAAATTTGTATTTTAGTAATAATATATATATATATGTATATTACATACATAGAGGTGATGAAAACTAAGCAATCCTATTTCAAACTTGTTTATAAGTGAAATTATCGAAAAGTTGTGCAATTTTATGTAGAATATACTGAAAAAAATGGCAAATTGCTTAAGTTAATAAAAGAATAATCTATAGACAACTTTGAAATACATGGTCTACCTGCATTACATAAAAATAGAAGACAGTTTTTACATTTATAATTGTAATTACTGTTATGTGAAAACTACTAAATTACCATTACCTTGCATTATTGATATAGTAATTAACTTCAGTAGCAGTTGTCTTTGCCACATTTAAATGTATTAATATCTTTATTTTATTAAGCTTTTGCTTAAATATTTGATTTGGTAATATTTAATGGATTTGAAATTTGATCATGTAAATTTTAATGAACATAAAATTATGTATAGCCTCTAAAGTAGTTTTGCTTATTAATAGTATTAATGTGCAGTTATTGAAGTATTTTGTACTATTTTTAGATATAAGTACATCATCTTAAAAGTTAGTAATATGCATATTAGAAAAAGAAAATAATAAATGCATATAATTTTTGCAATTTAAATAAAATTACATATCAATGAAAAGTGAGTTTTCTTAGAAATATGTCTACAAATATTTGTATTTATCCTTAAAAATGTTTCTTTCCCAAAATAGTTTTAAAATTTTATTACAAAACATTAATTTTATTATGACAAATCCTTGTTCATACTAAAATTAATGTTCTTCTAAATGCTATTTGGAGCACTGTGTTTCTCTTATTTTTGTTTAGTAAAAAAGGACTATAATTTCAAATAGTTCAAAATTTTTTAAATAAATAATTTCTCTATTTCTTTGAAAATTTTCTGGTTTTTACTATGGAAACACGTTTATGCCCATAAATTACAGATAAACTAAAATCATATGAAATGTGAACTTCAAAAAAAAATTTTACCTGTAAAATCATCAAGAATAATATGATAATTAGAAAACACTATGAGATGATGCCTATAATACGTTACCCTCCCAAGAGTGTTAGAGAGGAGTATATAATGAATAGTGTCAAAAAAGTAAAATTGCTTATGAACACTCTGTAAGTCACCTGTTGCTGTAACCAATGACACAATGAACAGGTATGGATGATTTTTAAGTGATAAAATTTTCAGCTGCTTGTGATATGTGGGTAATCAGTCAAAGAAATTGGAATTGCCCAAAGTTTCATATCTAGGCATTGCCAAAGATTCCAAAACGATGAAAATGTCAGAAGACATAACAGTACAAGTTGATTGTAGATTGCAGTATTTGTATTCAAGACCGATATTTGTCAGTAATTGCCTAAAAAAACAGGTGGAGAGCTGCATCTGATCTTGTGAACTATCTGTAGCCACAGGTACCACAGTTACAAGGCAAAATGTGTACAGATGTTTGTAAAATATTAGTCTACATGCTTGCAGGCCTGTTATATGTATTTCATTTACAGAAACTCACTATCCCTAACAATTAGCCTTAAATGAATAACATGCAATGTGGATTTGTCACAGTTAGCTTAAGTGATCCTGAGTCAATGTTTCGTTTTGCTGTCTGGTTCACATCGGACTTTCACATGGAAAACTCCAGGTACACATTACCCCTAAAAGACATTGAACTTTGGTGCAGGACTGCTCATTTGGGGTACAATTATAGTGGGCTCGAAAATAGATTTGCATATTGAAATTGGAATCTTAACAGAACACATTTATCATGTCATTTTGCAACAACATGTATGTTTGCTTACAGTTGCCATGGGTGCAGTATTTGTATTTATGGGTAACAATAACATTCCTCACCAAACAAACATTGTAAACGAAGGGCTTCAATCTAAAAATATCGACCCCTATGGAAAGGCCAGTTTGCTCACATGACTTAAATTTGATAAAGTATGTGTGAAATATGCTTGGCTGATAAATTGCAGCCTGTGAACCTACTCTCTTATTGTACTGAAACATTGCTTCCTGGGTGATGTAAAATCATGTGCATCAGTGTAAAATTACATGACAAGTTTAAATTCAATGAAATTATGTACTTATATATTTTTAAAGTGCATAACAATATATCATGGGAAAGAAATGTAAAACTAAAAGTAACATTAACATAAAGTAATTTCAAAATATATTTTCAATAAATGTGATTGTGCTATAAACACATGTAATCAACTGCAGAAATTTGCATTTAGATTAAATAAATGTAGAGAAGATTTACTATTTAAATATTTATTATTTTTGTAAATTTAAACCTGTACAATGTTATCGATTTTTATGGTAAAACTACAAATTTTATTTAAGAAACAAGACTGCAAATTCCATTAATCATAAAAATTATGAAATTATTCAAAGTAATTTTTGCAAAATATTTTCAAAATTACATTACATTAATGTGAAGGTAGTTGCATTCTACTAAATATGTGCCACCATTGAACAAAAAATAAAAATCTAAGGTTCTACAGATGAAGGAATATAAAAACATAAGAAATTTTAAGGTTATATTTACTTTACAGTTTTTGTTTATCATTAGATATTTCATTTGATGATGTAATTTTATTAATACAAAATAAACTATTAATCAATAACCTAGTGTCTTTAATTTCTGATTGAATATGTGTGATAAACCAGCAATCTCTTGCAACTAATATTTAGAGAAAATTGCCAGACTAGCATTCAGTCTTTCTGCTTTTTTTATATAATGGTATCATAGAACTTCCATTCTTAAAGCGTGAAATTAATTCATTTCTGTTACTAATATACACTACTACTATTTCTGTGATAAATTAAAGACTCGGGTGAGTCTTAATATATATATTAAATAATATTAATATCGCACATATATTTATAGCACTTTTATGTGTAAAATAAAAGGGCTTCTAATATTTGTGTTATATTTTAAATTAAAGGCTTAGATGAGTCCTTAATATATATATTCAGATGAGTCCTTAATATTATATAATAGAAACATCCATAGTTTTTTCACAATTAATTTAACCAAGGAATTTTTCATTTGCATTTAACAAGAAAATTAGATGTTATGATTGTCATCAAACAAAATTTCAAAAACTTGCACTAAATTTATAAAATAGAATGCACATTAATTAAAATCTATTTAATATACTTTATAATAATAAATACATTAAAACATTTGAAAATATGAGATTAGAATTTTAAATAACTACAAATCTGCTTACGTTTTTGAAAAGTAATCTCATAAAAGTTGTTAAATGTATGTTAGATATATGAGTTAAATATTTTTAATTTTAGATATTCACACATAAATATTTTAGTTTGCAAAAATTCTTAACTATATATTAACTTAACTATATGCAATATAAATTAGTTTATCCTCATCATTTCCATAAGTCTTGTGAAGCCATTTTTCTAAAGATTTAGAAACAATATAAGCAGATTAAATTCTAAATTTAATCTAATTCATGATCGGTAAATAATTATTGAATTCCTGCTTTTATTTGGTTACACAAATAATTATTAATAGAAATTTTAATAAATTAACATGATTTCTTCAAAAATAAAAAAGCTCAAAATTTTAATATTTTCTTATAAATGGCATCTCAACTTCTCAGTCAACTTTTTTAAATATTAACGTTTTTTAAACTGTACAAAATCAGAAATTTCATTTCTTAATTGTATTCTTTTCATTATATATTACTAAAATAATGTAGTGTTAAGTAGAAAAAAAATAAATGTTTCTTTCTAATACCAGGGTATTCAAAATTAATATTCACCATGCCTAAATTCACAAAAAATTATCAGTAATATATGTATAATTTTTACATTCTTTTTCCTTCATCATTTCTTCATATTGTATAATTTCATTTAGTTCAATTTTGTTAAATAATAGCATAAAATAATTTTTAAAAAATCATATTTATGTATCTTATGCAAAATATAAAAAGTACAAAATTTTTATTTGTATTATTACCAATCTATTTGCAATTATTTTTTAAAATTATGAATACTGTTGCAAACTGTAATAAATATGATTTATGACAGGTGTTTGTTATGTGTAACTAATTGCTTCCTACATATGCATATGTGAGAGAGAAAAATAGGATACATGTATTATGTCAAAATTAAAACGAATTAATTTGACAATTACAGAATTTTATTTAAAGTGTAAAAATGTAATGAATTTTGCAGAAATATAAACTGAAAGCTCTAAGATAACGTCCTACTGTCCTCTGTTTACATTTTTGTCTTTAGTGCTTCTCTGCGATGAAGTTTTGAGTCTTCAGTGTTATAAAGTAATCATCCATATGAATTCTTATTTGAGGAAGTATGTGGAGAAAGAAGCACTGTGTCTCTTAATGGACTTTCTCACACACGCACAAAGTGATTGAAATATAATAGCCATCTTATCACATGATTGAATCCATTACTGTAGCTTGCACTTGCTCTGGATATATGCAAATCGGGTATATATACCATTATGTTTGGAGGAATCATTTTGTTGGACTCACATTCACTCAGTCATATTGACGGACAAAAAGTTTGATTGTATATTTTAAGATACTGCCAGGCCACCTATAATGGGACTTTTCGGAGTGACTTTAAGATTTTGAAAACAAAAACTGATGATATCATTGACTATCATTATGTATGTTATACTGTTTTAAAACCTTTAACTTGCCTGAAATTCCACATTACTCCTCTATTGATATCAGCTATAATATCTATATAAAACTTTGATAGAGATGCATTTATCTGAATTAATTTAGTTTTCAAAAATGTTATTAGATTTTAAAATTCTAACTAGCATTACATATTCTATAAAAATATGCAGAAAATTATTTTTTATCTTTTTAATTCTAGTCTTAGAAGTAAAGATTTTGAAAAACTTAGAAGTCTAAGATTAAACTAAATATTAATGCTTTTTCACCCTTAGAAACAAAGAATACTATTTTGTTTCTATTATTTACCTCCATTATTAGAGTTATTATTTGAAATTGTAATTATGTTTATTTCATTGAATATTTTTGAAATTAATAATACTTTATACATAAAACTCTTTATTTTTCAGATGGTTCATTTTTGGGTACAGAATAATTTAGAAATAGCTCCCCTAGAAAAATTTTTCAAGACTTATCATTATATTTTTTCATATCCATTAAGCATAATTATAGCTAGGTAAGTGTATGTTTAATATAAAATTTGTTGTATGTGTCAATTCTCATGATTAAATTTATTTAGAAATGCATCAAATTTATTTCAGCAGCAATAACTTATCCGCTGGGGAGTCAGAAACTCATCAAGAATTTGTCAGCCGATTAAGTCCAAAATTTTGCATCAATATTCTACATAGTGCTCTTAAAGAAATACAGCAAGGTAGCCATTTGATAAACCTTTTTGATGAAATGATGGGGCTGTCTGAAAGTGTTCTGCATAATATTCACAGCTCAGATACAGTAACAGAATGGAATGATTCTATACCTCAAGAACGCTTGTGGATAGATATTACGCATAATTTACAGTCAGGAATCATACCACATTCTGCTATTATAATAAACTCCAACAGTATTGATTTCCTAGCAAAATCCCTTATAAGTGAAAAATTATACATCCAGTCATTTAACTACACTTCTGAGAGGACAGATTTAAACTATGAAGGCAATGATATAACAATATTTTCTTGTGGACACTATTATACAATTTCTTCTTTTCATGCCAGCATATTACAGCTATTCAAAGAATCCATGCAGACTTTAACTTATTCACTACCATTGACTACGAAACTATTGCTTTCAGAATATCAAGAAGATATTATTATGGCTGCATGTCCTAAGTGTGTAATTTCTGAAATAAGTAATTGCCTATGAAATAAGTTATTAATCAAAAATATTATTAGATTTTAGGACTCAAACTAGAAATGCATTCTCTATATAAATTTTGTATATAAAATTCTTTTAAAAGTCAAAAAATAATTATTTTATATTTATCTTTTTAATTAATTCTAGTCTTGATTTTGAAAATTTTAGGAATCTTAAGATTAAATTAAATGTTGCTTTTTTATCCATTGAAACACGCAAGAAACTTTTTATTTTGTTTCTATTATTTGCTTCCATTATTAGAGGTTTTATTATTTGAAACTAATTATATTTATTCCGTAAAAATACTATATCAATGTTAATACTTAAATATGCTGATGCAAAGTAGAATGAAATACATTATAAAAGTCAATTGCATTTTCTGAAAAGAAGCTTATTTAAATAATTGATATTTTAAAAATCAAATATTGTTTTACCAATGTATCTTATAAACATTAATATAGATTTAATCACCGGTGATGCACAAATTAATTGGAATCATTAAATATTAGTTTCAAATAATGTGAAAGTTACTGTTATTTATAATTAAAACATTTTATGTTATATAAAATTCAAAGTGGTCTTAACTTTTTTTTTTTTTTCATATGCATAGAATATGTGCAGAAAAATGTTATTTTCAAGCAATTTTGACTGCATATTATGTTTTTTTCTATTAGAGCAAGTCTCTTAGATATGTTCTTAAAATTTGGTATTATTTTACTTGAGAATTATTTGTTATTCAGGAAATTTATGTACTAGAGAGAATATAAGAATTAGAGCATCGAAAGAGTCATAAATGAAATTGATGTTTCGCATTGTTATTTTATTAATTTTTATTTATGCATAAAAAGTGAAATATCCAAATTCTCAAGAATTACCTACTTAAAATATTATATTCAAATATCAAAGTAATTTAATGTAAAATCAATGTAATTTTTTAAATAGATTAAAAATGTATTATATCTTTTGTCTTAGGTGATATAGTATTATTCAAGTTTTGTATTACATTTTTCAACTATGTACAAAATCATTATTGTATATAATATATGTTATACTATTACCTGAAAGATTGTGATAGAAATTCAAATAATACCTGAATTAATTTGAAAATTAATGGTAATTCATGAAAGTAATTTAGCTGAATGAAATGTAATTTTTTGTTGCATCAAACAGTATTTCGGCTATAATAGTATTATTAATGCAAAGATGCATGTATTCTTTCAATCGCAAAATTAGGATTTTGTAGTTATAAATTTGTCGTTAAATAATTTTTCAAATATTCTTTAAAGTAAAATAGTAAATGAAAAAATATATTTAAAATATATATGTCAATAATTTTCAAAATGACAAAACTTGTATGTATTTAACAAAACAACCTGAAACTTTTATTTTAATATGCAGTTTCTCATGAAAAAGTTTACAATTTTAATTGTAAATTCATCAATTAAAATGAATCTTTAAAAATAGTTTAATTCCGAAACTTCTTTTATGTTGTACCAATTATGGCAATATTTCAATTAGGTAGGCTTATTTTTATGATTTTAAAACGCTTCAAATCTACCTTATAAAAAGGCTTTAAGTTAAATGTGTTTTAATAGTATGTAAGCAATCAAGAGATTTTATTAATCGTGTTTACAATATTTTGAAATTACTTATGTGAAAAAATGAAATTAGTTTTACTCTGGTTTTGCAGATGTTATTTTATTAATATATTATTTGCATAATATATATATATTCCTTTTTATTTTATACATTTTTTTTTCAATTGTTACCTGTTACTTCCATTCTTCTGATTATAATGAATATTTAAATTATGTTTTATGTTCATTGTAATGGTATAACATAAAATCTATGTTTACATATTACATAGTCTTAAACTCTTTAATCATCTCTTATATATATAGGGTGATCTTTTTTAAAGGGATTGTGTTTGGAGCTTCCTGTACCTCGATCTAATAGCCGAAATGGCACCAAAATTGGTATTTAGACTAATCAAAACATGGGGAAAAGGTTTCTGTTAAAAAAATTTTAGTTCCAAAAATCACCACTATTTTTTGGGCATTTTGTGGTGCTTTACAATGTATGAAGTGTGAGAAGAGAAAAATACTAACACGTACAATCGTACAGTTCAATTATTAACGTTTATTTACTACATTTACTTGCCCGGTGAGGAATGAGACCACATACAATGTGAGCACTATTCTCAGAAATAACAATAATAATGCATAATTTTTTTATGGTTTGAAATTCTCGAAGAGCTGTGGATGCATTACATTGATTCATATAATACAGCTTCAACAGTGACGCACGTTCCGGTAACGTGAGAGGCATGGCAACTGGAGCTTGTTTACTTCAGCTGAGATTATTTTTCGGAGCTGTCTACTACTTGCTTTTGTAGCCCCTATTACTTGCGCTGTCATCGAAAACATCTGCATTTTTCTTTGATACCCATGTTTTATGCTAATTCTCGTTATCGTAAACTATAGCAGAGCCATCTTTTTTCCATGTTTTGATTAGCCTAAATACCAAGTTTGATGCCATTTCGGCTATTAGATCGCGCCACAGCATGCTTCAAACACTGTCACTTTAAAAAAGATCACCTTGTATATATATATATATATATATATATATATATATATATATATATATATATATATATATATAATTACAGTTAAATCCATACACACACAAAATTAATCAATAGAATTTTGAATAACATACTCTACTAAAAAATAATTCATTATGGTTGTAATGCGAGAAATTTTAATGTAATAAATTAAGATATTCGAAACATTAACAGTGTTCAAAGAAACAGATTTCACTTCTAGTTTTCAGTTGATATATTTAACTGAATTCATATTTAGGTTGACATAAAAATAATCTACAAAACTAATTAATTTTTATGAACTGTTATTTAGTATACTCTAAGAATTAATACTTTTAATATTATAACACAATTATTGTAAAACTGATATTTTCACATTGTTTTTAATTATTATGTATAACTATGTAAATTCTGTGTAAAGTCGCAGATAAGATATTTTTGTTTTGTTAATTTATTGTATGAATTCTTTATTGTTTTGTTAAAGATAGAAATTTTATGTATTGTTGAACTATTTATTTGATTTATTTTAATTATATTTTAATAAAAGTGAAAATTATTAAATTTAGAATGAATTAATAATATTCTTTCATTTTTTGTTAATTTCACAGGGAATATTAGTGACAATTACTATAAAAGTTTTAAATCAAAGATTAAAAAAAATTTCGCATTCATTAAAGCATGCATTTTCATGGTTTTACATTTTAAAAAAAGTTCCTATCTACATGTATTTCATTTGATTCAGCTTTGGGAACATTCAAGTATTACATCTGAATGAAAAGTCTATTTTTAGATTAAGATTTTTAGATAATCTTCTTAAAAATAAGATGCTTAGTATGACATATCACAAAGTGTTGTATAAGCATCTTTACAAGAGAGAGATTTTTTTATTTATTTATTTATTTTATTTTATTTATTTTTTTTTTTTTTTTGCTAATAAGTTAGAGGGGGAATGCTTGCATCAAGAATTTAAGAAAGAAGAAAAAGATTGCAGTATATGCAAACAAAAAAATATATAGAAGTCTGCATTTATTTTCTCTTCGATTGCTATTATGGGTTACATTTTTAATTAGTTTGTCTACGGTTTCAAATTACACATAATGTTTAAGGAAGATAATTGCCATACCCAATTTAGTGAAACTTCAATCTGGAGTACTTTTATGAGTAATTGCTAAAAATAAAAATAATCGATTGTTCAAGAAATGGTTTTTTACTATTTGTAGGTATTTGTTAATTTATTTTTATAAAAGTCAAATTAGCTTAGCTCTTTCATGCCTATTAATACAAATAAATGTAATTAAAAATCTTTTTCAGGTCTCTTAAGGATGCTATGAGAAATTGTTAGATTTTTGTAACACAGTTGTGTGCTTTTCCAAAGTGATGAAACAAATAAGTTTTTCTTATTTATTTTACCACTTTGGAATAAAAAAAAATAAGAAAAAACAATTGATAGTATCCAATAATGTGTACTTTATTTTTATAGCTTTCTCCCTTCATACATACTTGTAATTTTTATATAATTGTTCATATATTAGTTAGTATTACTTATTATAATTTGCATCTTACCAGAAAGTACACTAATAAATGATTATAAAACGGGAAAGAAGTAAATATCTTTTCCTCAATCATCTCATTTGACCCTCAATTTGGTGATATTTACCCGAATTTTCTCGGTCAACAGGGTTTTATAAAAGTATCTAAATGACCATCAGAAAGCTACATGCATTACTGGATATCGTTTGAAAAGAGGACATTATCCCACTCCCTTATCCAGCTTTACCTTGGTCACACCAGACCATCATCTGTCCTCTGTTGTATTTTCACTGGAAGCCAAATTAATAGTGACTGTGCTAACAATTCATGTTGCTCCAAACGCTATGCTGTACGAGCGAATTCTGGGTGTCCTGCAAACAGCCCTGTTTCCTCGTTAATGATCAGTGATGTCGTTGTACAATTTTACAAGACTCTCTTCACAATATGTTCTCATACATTAGTCATGGCAGGCTGTTGAAATCTTACATGTCCCATTTAGTATGACCCTCTGCAACTATGCATTCTATAATTCGCGTATTACACTAGTTGTATTTCGTCGAGTATGGATAACAATGCCATTGAATGATACACTCTTGATAGACAACGATACTCGCATTAAACATTTTGTCTACTTATTCGAAGCGTATAATAGCCAATAGTACACTTTAAATATTCAAGCTAGAGGTTTGTGAAGAATTTTTTTCATTTGAGTCTCCAATTTAATGGTTAATTGTATACTAAAAACAAGCATCTGTTTTTTTAAACCACGAACTTACGCACTAGGACACAAAAACAATTATCATTTGTAAACAAAAATCTATGCTACACACTTGCAACCGACTCAAATTATGAAAACTAAAACTGTCCAGCCCGCGACAAGACGCTGGCGAAACTCAACTGGAAAGGGAGAGAAAGGAATGAAAATTTTGAACGTTAATGAGTAGTTAGTCGTAGTATATAATCACTCTTTAATTTCTTTACTGTTAAAAAAATCATCGATTCATGAAATATTGGATAAAATAAGTAGTTACAAGATTGCTGTAAATTTATTGGGAACTTAAAACTCAAATTAAATATTAGTTAATATTTCAAAAATAGCTTACACATAATCCGCGGATTATATACAGGAAAATACGGTATTTATTTAAGGAATCTTGATAATATTATTTATTTAAGGCCTTGATAATATTATTTATTTAGGAAATTAACACAAAAGTTTTAAGAAATTTTTAAACCAGATATTTTCCTTTTCACGTCGACAAAGATTAGCTCTTGATCATTCTAAACGTGAAGTTTCAAACGCTAAAATTGAGTGAAACAATAGCAAGATGGCGTAATGTAAACAAATTTTGGCTAAAAATTAAATTCCCAAATAAGAATTTATCATGAAATCTGGACACCTACAGAGTAAAATATGGCAACCTTAAAAATGTTAGCCAGAAAAGCGATCTGTTAATAAATCTAGTAAAACAGCTATTTACTTATAGCAAACCTAATAGAAATATCGAACATTCATTGGACGATGTGCTCGAGTTGCCGAAAATCGAGCTGTGACGTCACGTAATGTTAAGTCTATGGGAGTTGCTCAAAATGAAATATCGGCAACTCTAATGTAATAGGGGCTTAAGAAATGCACTCGTCTTATCCCTGCTTAATGAACACTTTAAAACACAAAAATAAAATATTTAAAAAAAAATACATTTGAAAATCCTATTAAGACACAAGAAAACATACTAAAATTTAACTTTCCATTATATTATTAATTACATATTTTCAAAATTCAGGGGATGCGACTTAAGCAAATTATTAGCATTCTGATGTTGTTTTTCTTTACGATGAGCTATTTCGTAGTTAAATGACTGTGTGCGTGAGAGAAAGAGAGTGAGTGAGTGAAGGCCCATCGTAAAAGTCTAGGATTGGTTGCGGTATTCTTTTCCAGCCACACTAATGGATTATGATGTGTTTGTATTAAAAAATTTTGATGACTATCCAAGTAATACTTAATTTTTGCACCTCAAAAACGATAGCTCGGCATTCTTTCTCGATAGTGATTTTGGCGCAGCTTGTTCTTTTTGGACCTTGCGCCACAAAACCCAACCAACCAATCTTCATAGTGATTTTGTTTCGTTGGTAAAAACTTCTTACTTAAAAACATAATTGGATGATTTTCGTTTCCAATTATTTGGGACATCACTTCACCAGCTCCAGTGTTTGAAGAGTCACACTGAATAATTGACTGTTGTGTAAATTCATAGCTGAACAAATCGAGATTATAAAAAGTTTTCCTTTCAATACATAGAAGGCATTTTGGCAAAAGCTATTCCACTCGATAGCTGACTTTCGATTCTTTCCTTTTAGTAGGTATGTTAAAAGAGCTGCTATTAGAGAAAAGATAGAAACGTATCTTCGATAATAGCCAGCTAACCCCAAAATGTCACGGACTTAAGTCTTGTTTATAAGTACAGTCTTGTTTATAGGAAAATCTTTGATGACTTGGACTTTTAATTCACCAGACGTTCTTCGTCCTTGTCCTACCAAATGTCCCAGGTATTTCAAGCAAGCTTTGGCAAATTGATACTTCAATAGTTTTAAGCGTAACTTCGCAGCTCTTAATTTAATTAAAATGTCCTCTGAATGTTTTAATTGATCATCCCAGTGTTGAGAAAATATGGCAACGTTATCTAAATAAGTGATAACATATTCTTCACATTTTTTTAATATAGTAGCCATAGATCGACTGAAATCATATAGTGCATTTTTCAATCCAAATGGAAGACGCAGAGTTATATATGTTCCAAAACTAGTCACGAATACAGCATATCTTTGTGCATTCTTACTTAACGGTATCTGCCAGTAGTCTCTGGTTAAATCCAGAACTGTGATGTATTTCACAACAGAG
>JAPDSC010022835.1:274933-351629 GCA_026290005.1 Latrodectus geometricus
ATATATATATATATATATATATATATATATATATATTTATATATATAAATATATATTTCTTTCAATTTGTCCAGGATCAACAAATTAAAATTTTATTTGAGGGCCAGATAAAACCTTCCGGTGGTCCTTAGTTTGCCCATCGCTGGTATACACACTGTTGTAACCGAATCTATTTTGGCTTCCCAAGGACCGCATATTGGTTTAAGGGTTATACCTGAATGCTGTCGTGTAGTTTCCCAATCTTTTTTGCAGATGCGGAAACAAGTGATATAAACGTAGCAATATTTAATTAATTAATTTTTTTGCAATATGTACCGGCTAGCAGTAGTATTTCAAAATAATAAATTAAAAGCGTAGTATGCAAAAAGCACATAAATCACATGAGGGCTTCAGTAGTTACTCTAAATTGCACGCCATTTCATTCATGTTGCTACCGCTGTCGTATACTTTGTTGTACGTGTCCGGTTTTAACACAAAAAATGCTAACATTATTTAACTACTTGTCCATAAATCGAGATTATTATATTCACGAATTCTGTCATTTTTTTAGACTAAATCCCATTTGTATAAACATACGTTTAAAAAAAATTTCATAGTTTCTATATTTCCATCAAGCTTGTGTAGAATGGAATTTTCTTCTCCTTTGAAGAGTGATTTAATTATAGCCATGAAAACATGTTTACTTGCAACAGTTCGTTATTCTAGTTTGAAATTTAGCTATTCTTTTGACACCATTTAATTCCTTTACAGGACTAACTACTTTCTCATCTAGACGTGACCACAAGGACTTTAGTTTATAGTTGGTTTCCATTAAAAGTAAGGCTAGTTCAATTATCTTAAAATTTTAGAAGTGCTTACGAACATTGCAATAGCTAAATTTTTGTGTTAAAAAAGCAAAAAATATGCATCATTTTCATTTTTTTAACAAGGGCAAAATGGTATTGAGATTTTTTCTAAAGTGCCCAGTTAAGGAGAGAATTTTTGGGATACACAAAATCAAATAAGAAAAACCTGTATTAAGAATTAACCTGAACACTATTGAAATTCAGAAATCAACGATATTTATGATAAAATGTACTTTTCGTCATACTAACGATAGGACTATTGAATATTTTGAAGTGCAAAAGTACATTTAGCTTTTGATCTTGTTAGGGCCCTCTCATTCGTTGTTCTCAAATGTTGGTGCTTAGAATCTGCCGCAATGGGCATTAGATAAGGTTTGGTTTGTACGTTGAACAACGGTTATTTTTGGCACATGTGGGCTAGTTAGATCGAGACTTATTGTTGAGACAGATGAGATTGTCCGCATAGAAATTTTTATTCAACAGATGAACCGTATCAGGATGAATGTTTCTAAGTTGTCTGATCTAAGCAGCTAGGAACTTGAACTAACTCCAAAATTGATTCGAATTTTTTGGGATTTTTGTCAATACGCGGTATAATTTAGATGTAGAGAAATCATACAGCACTTTTGTGCATCTCAGGAAGGCAAATTTGAAAGAAAGTTCGTTTCACACATCGAAGGAAAAATCTACTTTATCATTTAGATTTAAAAAATTTAGTTTCAAATTACGTCCTGGCCAGTCATTCAGAAACAGTTTGCTATTTTAGTAATGTTTCCTATCAAGAAAATTTCTCAAGAAGCTCGTTAACATGTCTTTTTTCACAAACCTATGGTAGACAGATCTATTCAAGTCTTTTGCCCATTTCGTGTTTAACTATTTCTATTACGCCCTAATCCAAGTAATCAAGAATAACTTCACAGTATCTTTGATTCAATTCAGGATTAAGGTTGAAAATTTTCCACAAATTAAAGAAAAGTTATTTTGTTAATGTATAATTATTCGCAAATTCGTAAGATTTCCTAAAGGGAAGCTGTAACACAAAAATAATGTTTTTAAGTTGAAGTTTCACTAAAATATCTAAAGCATATCTTTTTAATGTAAAATTATATCATCTCTTATTCAAGATTCTCAAAATCAAGAAATAGTCTTAGAATTTTCAAAAATCTTTTGATAAAAATATTGTTTTTGTTAAGTGGTTCACAATTCTTCAATCTCTCTTTCACTGCAAACTATTCAACCTAATTCTCATTCTCTAAATTACAGTTCATTTATTTTGTAAGTATTTTGCATTAAAAAAGATGTAAGCACTAATTAAAGCTTGAGTCCAAAAATGATTTATCGGTTAAATTTAAAAAGTGTGGAATTTTTATATACGAAATATTTAATGTAATAGGAGTACGTCCTGTAATATTTTCAACAGTTAAAAAATTCACGGTTTCACAAGAACTATCATTATTCGAAATAAAAGTATTCAATATCCAAATATTTTGCATCGATCCATTAAAACCAGATATAGGCGCTTTTTCTTTATACTTAAGCTATCAGAAATGTCTTTCTTGAATTCGTATGTATTTGACAGATAACACATTATAACTATAATTTGTATTCTTTAAACATCGGCGCATTTAATATACACTTCCGTTGTTGAAAAAAGAACCTTTTTCTTTTGAAATATTCAAAACACCAACATTGGTAGGGTGGGGAGATGGCTCACGTGACAGTCTAATTTATTAGAATCCGACTTATTCGATGCAGTTATTGCCGCCTAATGCAGCAATTTAGAATTTGTTTCACAGAAACACTTATATTTTGGAAAACACAATTATTTATTGTCCTTCAAGCAGATCTATGTTTACGAATTAATATCCCTCATCTCTTTTGGACTAAAATTTAAGAATATCGTAACAACTGAAAATATGAATGTCTTCTTTACAAAAGAAAGCTATTTTTAATTTCGTTTTTATTGGTGAGAAGAGATTTTGATTTAGAAAGTTGAAATTTCTTGTTAACATTGAGTTTAGTCGCATTTTCACTAATAAAAATAAAGACCGATTTGTTGTTCCAAGAATTTTCATTCTTCAAATGGGGAAACATCATTAGATTTATGTCACCTCAAAATTCTTTCTTGATTTTCTGTTCAATTCCAGAATTACAGTATTAACCAGATAAAATAGTTTCGCTTGTATTTCGATACTTTCAAAGTTTGTAAATTTTTTTCACTACAATCATGCTTTTGATATTTTAAGTTTTCGGTTTGAATTTTTTCAAAGTACTGTTCTTATCCGATAACGCAATGCCGCATATCGCGTGTGTGGCCAGGAATACCATATGGTAACTTATTTGGGAGACTTGATGCCATCCTCCTAAATTGACTGATTTTGCCCCATCAGATTACTAATTCTTCCCTTCCCTGGACAGTCATCTTCATGGAAAATTCTTCACCAATGAAGCACACTCGAGAGAAGCACTCACTGACTTCTTTGCGTCCAAAACCCCCATGTTTTACCTCAAGGAGATTGCACAAATGGAAACACGAAGGCAAAAGTTGCTGGATACCGATGGTGATTATTTCGAGGACTAACAATAGGCTACACTTTCTGTAAGTCATGTTCTTTTGGGTCGCTAAAACGGTAAGAACTGTCTTGTTTACCTTGCATTAAGGAATCAAAACTATAAGTGACTAGTTAAATATTTAGTATCATGTAATAAACTAGAATTAAAATAATACAATTTTTTAGATGAATTAATGTCAATGTTTAAAAAAAAACATTTACAATTTTAACTTATTTTTGTAAAAATAACAATGAAATAAAACTTTTTAATAAATCAAAGATACTATCTTTCTGAATAGAATAAGTTCATTTCAAACGAAAATGATTGGTCTAATTTTTAAGAGTAATCCATTAGTTTAATATGTAAGCATCATTGAATCAAAGTTTTAATATTTAAAATTTAAAAAAATGTCCAAATACTCAATCAGCTCTTCCATTAAATTACATATTCATGAAAAAGTAAAATTACTTTTAGTAATATTTAATCTCAATTTATGAAAAAATATATGCTTAACAAAAACCACTAAATGGATTGAGTTTGTTTTTATTCTTAATAAAGGGTAAGGAAATTTATTTTTAATAATGGGAAAGAACTTTAATATTTGTTACCAGAGTATTTGACTTATTCTGTAAAACATTTCCAAGAAAAACAAACTACTAAGGAGTGAGAAACATTTTTATTGTACTACATTAATTTCATAAATATAGGAAATTGCTTGAAGAAAGAGTACGGCAAAAAATAAAACTTGCTTAATCAAGGACATGAAAGATTTTACAAATATAAGTAGTCAAACTTTTCAAGTAAATTTAAAGCAAATTAATAAACTATTTACAGTAACTCTGTCAATATATATTTACAAATCTATATTTGTACAGTAAAATAAATAGATAACTTAATCGATTATATATATAACACAATTTCGCTAACTAAACTGCATGCTAATAAACTGCAGCATTGAACTACAAAGTAAATTATTTCATGCAAGTTAATTATACAGTTAAAATAGTATTAAATCACAGACGTACTGCTTACATTTAGATTGTTAGTTTTCTGAATTTTATACATAAAACAATATATACAAACTTAGAGTATTATACAGGATGTACATTAAAGTGTAATAAAATTTCATTAAAATGAAAATTAAATTATTATAAATAACACAATATTTTAATGAAATAACAATACTAATATAATTATTTTCAATCTAAATATATTACCAATCCATCAAACTCAAAATTAATCTTTAAATCAAAATACATAGCAACTATAATTTTGAAAAGTGCTCTCTACAAAGCTATTGAACTAACTCTTAAACTTTATGGGATATTTCCATGCACAAGAGCTATTGCTCATTTTATTACAGATAAATTCTTCATTAAAAATATACACAAACATTACAATAATACAAAAAATTATTTCAAAATTAAAAGCAAAAAAACCATCTTAAGTTATAAATAGTGCTTTACAAGGACTATATGCAAAAGAAATCGTAAAAGCACAAAAGACAAATCTAACATTTTAATACAACAAAAATTCTTACAAAAAATGGGAGAAAAACTAATAATTATGACATTTGAATACAATAATTCAGCATTTATTTGAATAACCTTGAGATACCAATTCAAATATGATGTTCCGCTTTTTAGAACAATTTGAATTTCCTTATTATTAAAGATGATTATCATTTGATTAAAGTTGTACATAATACGCAAAAATGAATTTTATTCTAAATTTAAAAGATTTTTCAAATTATTATCTATAACAATACAAAATTTTTCACACATAAGAAAGGGAAATAAATTGCATAGATGCAGTAACAGAATTCTTATTATATATTTACATTTAACAAACACCTTTTTGCCAAAAAAGGTATTTTAAAAATATGACAATTTAACAATATTGTTGTAGATTCTTTGAAAATATTAATAATTATAGCCCAGTTAATCAAATGAATATTATATGATACAATACACTATAATAAGCTCACTTAACACCATTAACTTAATCTGACTAAACTTATAGCATTTTTAACCTTTTTATGCTTTTCAGTCATTATTATTTTGACAAAAACTCTTTAGGCTTTAATACTTGAAATTTATTTTCCAAAACATGCCTTCTATTTAAAAAATAATTTTTTCAAATTCAAAATTGTAAAGATTAAATATTTTGTAAAGGACAAACTTTTTTCTTACAGTGAGTAACTAACAAACGTTTTACACAAAAACATTTTAAGTTAAAAAAATAAAAACAGTAAACATACCACAGATAGTTTGAAAAATAGTGATATCTTACAGGAAATTGAAAGAGTATTTTATGTGGTTGAAATGTGCACACATATTTGTCCCACATACCACAAGAATGGGTATATATACAGTAAATAAGTCATTATATACAATAAATAAGGATAATTATCATTTTAAGGTAGACTAGAAAGTCTTTTATCTACATTTAGAGAATATTCTACAGATAATTCAATAACATCCTTTTAACATATGGTAAGGAATTGTCATTTTATGGGAAGATTGCAATAATTATCAGAAATAAGTAGCAGTTGTAAAATCAATTAAATTTGTTTTCCTGAAAATTAATTTTATTAATAATTTGAAATCTCTTCATTTCTTGGACAAAGTAATCATTTATATTGGTTCATTAGAAGTTTAAATTCTTTCAAAATAAAAACGAGTTTTTATAGTTTATAATAGCAGAATGTGATTTTAAGTGACAAAATTCATAACAGTTCCATTTGGTTACTCATTTTACATTAAGTTTGGTGATTTTATTCAATGTGTATTGGATATTATTTGAAAGCTTAATGCTATTTGAAATTTATAAAAAGTGAAATGGTGGAAACATGTTTTATTTATACCTTATAAGTGTTAAAGTGAGGGTAAATTTAAAAAAAAATTATCCTTAGGGTAACAGTCTAAGTATTACTTCAATTAAAATTCTTTATAATTAATAATTGCAGGATAATTAACTCTAAAGAAATGTGTTTTGTTCTAAGCAAAATAAGAAGAAAAGTTATAATGTAATATAAAAAGTTGAAATGTAATATAAATTCAGATAAAAATACAAAGTTTATAAGTAAATTTCTTAAAACTAATATTGTTCAATTTTCTCAATCATATACATAAATACTATGTTCTATAACATTATGAATATGACGTATGTATTTTTGCATTTATTAATTTTTAAATGATACCAATTTTAAACCAGAAAGTCATTAAACTTATATTGTATGATTTTTTTTTATGATTTTCACCAATTAAATTACAATTTTTTGATATGATCATCTAAAGCACTACATTTTTAATAGTAGAAACTTTTAATCAATACTCACTTTAAGGGAAAAATACGTTTTTATAAAATATAATTTATTTACAATTCTTTGGTTCTAGTAATACTAAATAATCACATTTTTTGATAAATTTTTCTATAGCATTAAAAGTTATTTTCAGGACAAAGAACATTGACTAAGATTTTAATGAATATGTACAAGGGATGAATTTAGAAATGAAGTAAACTCACTTTAAACTAAGTGCTTTTTGAACATGCAGTTTTTATAAGTACATAAATGTTTATTTTCTCTCATAAGAACCTTAACATATTTATATTTAATACATGTAATACAGAAAAATACTTAAAAAAGTTTTTTTTTTTGCAGCAAATTTATAGGTAAATCAGCAAATAGTTCTATTCATGTTCATCAATAGAACTATTTACTCATCTTTTATCATTTACCTTATTTTGCTGAATTCTGATAGTTTATGTGATTAAGAATGCAAGAATCTTAAAATTCACATAAAAATTTTAGTCTTATTTCATGTGTTTTTCTACTATTTATATTGGCATTTATCATTATTTAATTATTCATTACTTTATATATAACATCTTATAATTACTTAAACATTTTAATTATTCAAACATAACATTAAAATTTTCAGTTTTTAACACTTTATATAAGACAATTTTATAAATCATGGGATATACAATAAACTGAAATATTTTAATTTTGCAACATATGATATCTGAAGTTTTAAAGAAATCAATAGCAAATGTGAGAAAGTATGTAAATTAAAAAGTATTAATAATACTTGGTCAGTTTGGTTTGGAATTATTTTAAATATTACATGCAGATACTAAAAATATTTCAAATACAGGTACTATAAATACATTGGGATTTACAATAACAGTTTAATTTTCATTTCTAAAATAGCACTTTCATATGTAGAATAATATAAAATGAATTAAATTTGAGTTTTTAACAGAAAGCATGCATCTACTTTTATTATTTCAAGAAACTGAAGAGGCTTACAATTTTATTGGATAATCTATATTGGTGGAAGTGCTTTCTTTATCATTTAAAATTGTCTATTTATAAATTAATAAATGGTGAAAATCTGGAAAATTCTTTTGATTTGGATACAAAATTTTTAACTACATCTCTCACAGAAATTTAAATCAACAATAATATTTCTTCCATAGTTGGTCATAAAACAATTACCACTCTTTAATAAAAGTTGAATATATTGCTTAAAACCATTATCATAAATATTTGATTTGCATTTTTGAGAATCAAATCCATTTTTAGCTTGTTTATATATTACAATAGTAAAATTTAAATGTGATATTTTCAGGTACCAAAATTTTAAATATTCATTTCAGTTTTTCACTTCAAATTTCAATAAGAACTAGATTATTAAATTAAGAAAATATATTTCACAATTTTACAATAAAATATTATTCTACTAAAAGGTATAAATGATTAGAATACTAAAAAAAAAAAAAAAAAAAAAAAAAAAAAAAAAAAAAAACCGAAAGCCAATTTGAAGATACTATATTTTGTTATGAATTCGTTTAAAAGGTGATTATACTTCTAATTTCAAAGAATCATTAATATTAAGTTTAAATTTAAGAAACACAGTAAAATAAAACATTCATTAAAAACATGGAATGTTAACACAATAACAATATTTTTAAAAGTCTTTCTTACAGTTATTTCCATCCATTTCATAGCTAATAATTGATTAAATAAAATGATTCATAATTATACATATCTTAATTTGTACATTCTTTATTCAAGGTGATGTTAATTTAGCATTAGATGAAAGTGCGGTTTGTTGATACTGTTGTTGAAATGCTGGACTTGAATTTATACTACCTGTAACACTTGGAGCATCATACCCATTCAAACTATCAGGAGATTGCAATGAATGTATGTATAAAGGATTAACATTAACAGCATCAAAATGTGTGCTATCATACAAAGAGTTATTCTGCAAAGAAAAAAAAACATGATTTAATAAAAGCTTAGAAATTTAATTATAAAATCTAAATTGATGCTTAAGTTCATAGGATGTTTTTGATCTAATACTGAAATAATTATTCATTAAATTAGTTATGCTTATATAATTAATATTGCTTGAATATTATATTAATATTGCCTTATATTGCAGTAAATTATAACAAATGAAATATAAAATACTCAGAATCTAGCAGGAAACTAAGTGACATTACATTTGCAGCAGAGCAAACTGAAAGCAATAAAACAAAATTTTACAGTATTTTTTTTAAATGAGAGCATAGTTAAATAATTTGAATAATGTGAATATAGAACATGCAGAAAGTTCTATATTCAATGAACATGTAGAAGTAATTATAGATTAGTTAAGTTTATCAATTAACTTATTAGAGACTATTAATTTATTTGTGATACAGCCAGATTAACAATTAAATAACAAATTGTATATCATTGACTAAACTCATATAAAGTCATGGAATAAACAAAAGTGAAATTACAATGATTTGTGAGTAAGGAGCAGTGAATCATCAGTTCATATAAGAATATGATATTTTTGGTAAATACTACAGCACTGTGAGTTAACTCCAAACAATTTGTAAGCTAATTGCTTAAGTTATTTGGGATTATTACAGACTAGATTAACAATAATTATACTATATTCTGAAATAAATCATTATTATCTATTGAGCATATCATACGCCAACTCTATTGCTACATATAATGATTTTCTTCTAACTAGTTTTTTTGCACGACAGTTGAAACTTTGATACATTACCCAAAATTTATGGACAATTTAGCAAATGAGACTGTATAAAGGAAAAAATTCATGTTTAAATTTTAGGAAGGTCTTCCAAGGTAATTAGTAATAACTGAAAATTATGCTAACAAGCCTTTTGGTCATGTTTTCAGCAGGATTTCTATACACAACTATGGGTCATTCCTGCTGCAAGAATATCACTATTTCAGCTGTAGCTTTCAGGCATAACTCCATTGCCCATAAGCATTGGTCTAATTTATTCCAAAAGTTCTACAAGGTTTAGTTTCTAATGGAATCAGGACACTGGGCAGTCTAAAGGAAAACATGCATATTATGATAATCCAGAAAGATAGTTTGCAACACATGACATGTTGTCACCCAATTCCATATATTTACCAGAATATAGAGAAATCTAACTGTCCAAAGTGCTAATCTAGGCACTAATATTCCATTTACCAACAATATTCGAAAGCCCCAGATCACAACAAAAAACATGCCCAAAAATATATCACACCCACTGAAGTTCATATTTGGAACAATGCACTTTGATAAGACATTCATCATATCCAAGCTCACTAAACTGTCCGGAAAAGTGAATAGAATTACTTGTCATTCTATAAGTTTTAGATTGGACTTTAGTCCAAATGAAATGTTGAAACATGAAGCAAACTTGTAGTTTTGGGAGAGGGTGATTGTCAACCCATTTAAAAGAATCTTTATTTTAATGAATGATAAAAAGAATATAATGAAGTCATTTACCTAACATTTGTAAGAAAAACGAGCTTTGTAATGTTGGATTTAGTTTATTATATGAATTTTACTGGGTAAGTCTTCCTGATGAATGGAAAATCAAATTTATTTATAAGATTCATTTATCTTTTTTAAAAAATAAGATTATTTTTATATTTAATTAATAGAGTTTACTTATAATATTTAAGAGTAAAAGCTGTAAAAAATAATGATGAGCTAATTTTAGTCATTTCATTTAAAAATTTATATCTGATAAATGATATCAGTATAATGAATAATATCTATTTCAATTTGTATTTAAGTTTAGATATGGTCTTAATCAACGATCACATCTAAGAATAAATACACATTTTTCCATAATATTTTTAATATATATTTTTAATACAATTTGTTTGGTTGGTTGGGTTTTATGGCGCAAGGTCCAAAAAGGACAAGCTAAGTTTAAATACAATTTGGAAATACATATTCCCCCGTATTAGAAAATTTAGAATTTGTTGATATACTTAATATTTTTTATAAAGTAGCAAACTGGTTTTATTTTTTGATACTTAGTGACTTATATTCTGTTTTCTTATAGATTAGATTTCAAGCGTGAGATGTTTCTACAAATCTTTCCACTCCAATTTGAAATGTATTCTAGTTAAAATAGAAGGCATCAATAATTTAAGTCCCAGTAATACTGGATTCAATAATATAAAATGTAATGCTTTGAATAAAATAAAACAGTTAAAATGCTTTATAAATAATTTGTAATTTCATTTTCATAATCTTTATAATTCTATGAAAATTATTTATGATGTAAAGCTTTATAAATAATTTGTAATTATTTATAAAGCCGGGGAATGGGCTATTGAAGAGTCTGAACATGAGGTAGGAAGTTTTGAGTAACTCAAGCTCTATGCAGTCTAACATTATCTTGCTGGAAAATTGTTTTTGGAAGATAATTTAGGAAAGGTGCCACATGGGGTTGAAGAATATCATCAACATAATGCTGGCTCGTTAAGGTTCCATGTACCACAACTAGAGTGGACTAGGTATCAAAGGCTACAGCCTCCCAGACCATTATGCCTGTTGTGCGGGCAATGTGTCACGCAACAGTGTGGGTGGAGATGTACAGTTCACCAGAGTGTCTCTGTAACTGTACATGATTATCATCTGTCTCCCAAAACAAATCAGAATACATCATTTAACACCATGTCTTGTGAATCTTGTGGTATTTCACATTGCTTAGAATTAGCACCACTGTAGACGGAGCCACCAATGTTGCTGTGTTAAAGGCAGTACAGAAAAATGGGTACTTGGATCCCAGATTAACTTTTGCAAATGGTTTGGGAAACATCTGGCATGCACACTACACATGCACATATTGTGGAATGAGTCATTACAGGATCAACAAGCGCTTGCCTCACGATCTTTGAATCCTCTCGCTTTGTTGATTTTAGGGTGATCCCAGAGCTGGTATGCTGTATGTGAGTACCATCTCATGTTTATTACTTCCAAAATGTTCTGACAGCATACCCCAAAAGGTTGACTTGGTGAGCAATACAGCATATCGACTAGCCTGCGGTTTTCTAGCGAATAATGAGGCTGTTCTCAAACTGATTTAACTATGTGAAATGTCTTCGCACAAGTCTCCCTGGCATTCTTTGCTTACTAAAGTTCTCTTACCATCAGCATGTGACTGTCAAGTTTCTGAATCTTCCACTCTGCAGTGGTTTATAAAGAGCCCTTTTTCTGATATTACTGCCACTTCCAGGTGTGAGGTTGTGTGCTTTGGAAGTAAACTTGGATCCTTTGCATATTGGATATCATTATACTTATTTGCAAAATTTAACACTTGTACCTTTCTTTCTTCTCGGTGAGCTATTTTCACTGTTCCTGAGTGTATATTGAAATAACAATATGTAATAATAGATTTAGAGGGCAGACCAAATAAATGGAAAAAAAAATTATGTAAATTTATTTTTGAATGTTAATAAAATATTGCAGATACTTTCTTATTTGGAATACCATCATAAATAAAAAAATTATATCAAAATTATGATGTTTCCCTTTCTGAATTTTATTAAATTTTAACTCAAAAGCTATAAATAATATATTAACGTATATATTCAGGAAATATTTCAATCATAAGAATAAACTTAAACTATATGCAAACAAAATATGCTACTTTTAATATATATATTAATAATTTTTCTTAACTTGTTTACAGAGTTAATCAATTTGGTAAATGAAGCATTCATTTAATATACAAAGAAAATACTAAATGAATTGTCCTTTAAAATAATTATCAGTATTTTAAAACTATTTGTGTTGGAATATTTTTATAACTTCAAACTTAACTTTAGCAGTAAAGTGATTGTTTATACAAGTATTATAGGAAAAAAAGTTTATAAATATAATAAAATTCTATAAGAATGAAAAAGTATTTTTAAAATAAACTCAGAATATAAAGTTTTTTATTTCAATCTTTTAAATAAAAGTAAGCTGTAAAATTTGGATAACTAACTTAATGTCAGCTTACTGAAGAACAGTTTGGAAATTCATTTTTGAAATCTATTTCTATATAACTGTTTATTAAGAAATAAAAATGCCATTTATGAAAAGAGATGCTTATATTTTACTAAAACATCCAAAACATTCAGTATTATTTTAACGATTCCTTTATTAACTTAAAAAATAATTAAATTATTAGCAGATTAAAACAGATAAAGACTTAATTTTTATCTGCAGAAATAAATTAGTTATAACTAATTCTATGTCAATAAAAGGGTACACTGCTCATAAAACAACAAAGGATGATGGATAGCAGTATACAGGCAAGTACCAGCAATAACATGGGCCATAAGTGGCTAGTACAACATAGCTGGCAGCCCAGCTTTGGACCACATTGCAGGCCAGGTATCAATGATGGTAGATACTTTAGTAATAGAAAAGATGGGACTAAATAGCCGCAGACTGCCCACAATTTTTGTGATTGCTAGGAAGTTTTTATGGTAATTTTTTTTAACATAAAGCTATTAAAAAATAAAAGATTATAATTGTTACAATAGTTAATGAAATTATTGGCACAAACCTGTTTTTCTACTGATGCCATAATAAAAGAAAAAATATTTTCAACCTTAGTGAAATATTGTTAAAAAATTTTTTATAGAATAGTCCTACCTATTTTTCAAGCAAACTTTAAAAAGACTAATAAAGCTATTTCAAATAATTATCTTAAATATAAATATTTCATAAAATAGAATATCTAACTTTAAATTCACTACTTAAGTTTGTGTAAAACTTCACATATATGTAGTTATGATAGTTTTGCGATTTCTTACTTGATAAATATAGTCTGAATCTGTTTTCAAAGAGGAGCAAGATAATTGATGAGGTAAACTAACATTATCATCTTCCACAACATCATCTACTTGAGCTTTGTATGAAAACATGATGCTGGGTTGAGAAACACTGCAAAACCACAAATTTAGATTTACTTTCAATCCAGAATACTTATTTAACACAGCATATTATCAGAAATTTTGTAACCAAACAATGACCAAGTTGATCAGTATGAATGTTTTTTAAGGGAGATTGAAGGTTTATTACTTTAACTGCGGTTTCAACTAATTCAACATTTATCACATGCATCAATTTTCAAGTTTGTAATTCCAATTTTCTAGTGCACTATATGTTACTTTTGTAAATTATTAGACTTACACAATGTTATAACTAAAAACTTTTAAGGAACTAAGAGTTAAAATGATATGGAAAAAAAATTAAGTTACATTTATCAAATTAACAAAAATAATTATAAATATCACACAGTATGAGAAAAAATTAAAAAGGTAAAAATCCAATAAGAGGAAATTTTAATGATTTTTTGATGATCCATAAAAATACACCAGTTCAATGAATTCATACAATAAAAAAGGATGTAGAAAGTATTACTTTAAATTTAAGATTGATAAAGAAGATTTTAAAATGGAAATTT
The DNA here is from genome assembly GCA_026290005.1 of Latrodectus geometricus. NCBI lineage: Eukaryota > Metazoa > Arthropoda > Arachnida > Araneae > Theridiidae > Latrodectus > Latrodectus geometricus. Next base: position 289,120 of record JAPDSC010022835.1, read on the forward strand.
ATGATAATACATTTAAATTTACTATAGATCAAATATGTATAGCATCAGCATAATTCAGAATGAAATGTAGGAGATAAATAATTTTTATTTATATTTTTAACTGCCATGATTGATGTTAAAGAAACTGAACTTTGATGATTTTGAAAAATTGACACTTCTGCACTTCCTTAAAACATATAGCATTAAGAAATATCTAAATAAGAAAAATATGATTCATACAAAAACAAGCAATACATCAATAAAAAAAAGAAATAAAAAGTACACGACTATACAAGCAAAACTTCAAATTAAAAAAGTGGAAATTTGATGCAGATTAAGTTTATGTAAAAGAAAACAAATCAACAAACAAAAAGTCTCAATTAGCACTAACAAATCAATGGAGATGTTATCGATTTGTGTGCATAAAAATAGGTAGACAAGTAGATTCAATTTACAAAAGTTATATTTGATAATATGCAATTAATATTTAGAAAATCGTAAACACAGCTTAATTTTATCTTTATTCAACTCACAAACTGTCACTCCTAAAATGCATACAAATAATGCTTAAAATACAAAAAACACATACATGCAAGATAAAATTTTATGTTTATTTATTTTTGATTAACTTTTAATTAAAACAGTTATTTTCATCAAGAACAGTTTCTGAACTTTAATTATTCATGAATTCATTTTAGCAATATTTACAACCAAATGAGTTTCAAATTTGATAATATTTTATTTTTAATATAATACTACAATTAGAAGATGACAAAGGTGTTTAAATGCTAAAAATCATAGATGGTTTAATTGTTCATGGAAATTATTTACAGCAAATACATAAATAAAATTAATGTACACAATTTAATTAAAAAGTTTTATTGTTAAAAACAAATTCTAGGAAGAATATTTTAAAATAATTATATATATATATATATATATATATATATATATATAATTCTTTAAAAACAATGTAAAATAATAAACCTGGCAACTTATTTTGAATAATAACTATGATTTAAAATAAGTTGTTAGGTGTATAAATTTTTTAAGAAATGCTTTCCTTAATTGATAAACTATTTTAGAGCAAACATGCTTAAGATATAACACAGCTATTAGATTAACAAAGCCATTTTTCACATGTACAATAAAAGACTAGATACAAATATCCTGACTTCCACATTCGTTCTTCATTTTTGTTTCATTTCTTCACATCTTCACTCAACACAGATCACATTCCTTTCTATAACTTACTCACAGCGGTGGAATCATTTTTTAAAAAATGAAAAAATTAATATTAGAAATGGCATTTCAAAATAAAACAAAATGGTAGCCATGCTATCTGACAAATATACTTTAACCTATTTTTAAAAAATAAAATATCTTTCAATTAAAAAACATAATAAAGTGTAAATCCTACATGCCATTGTTTTGTTTAATAGCCCTAAATGTAAAATAGAGATACCTGCTATCAAGGAAAATCACTAACTGAGGAGCATTTTCATTACCATTTTCAGAGATTTTCATTTTATTATACATTACGTGCCATTAAAATTTTTGAACTATGAAGAAATGCAAATGTAACAAATGATATTCATTGGAATACATATTATACTAAAAATAACAAATGATTCTATTAAAAAAAATCACAAGTGTAATCCTGAGAAATCATACAAAAAAGCAACCTATATTACAGATAGCAGAGTTTTTTTTTTATATGCCTGGGTATTGAGTCAAATGGAAATTAGAAAGCCTTTAGTACAATTGAGCTTACAGCTTTAAAATAAAGACACAGTTCATTGACTAGTGTCTCATGTACGGTGACAAGCCAATTGCTTGGTAGCCATTGATCAAATGCTTTCCATAGGAGAGTAAGACAAGAAATACATTCTGGAAAGGAGAGCAGCTGATCATTTTCACCCACAGCACTGACAACCTGTAGTCATATATTAGCCTTCTGAAACATAATGTTTTGCAAGATTTTAATAAAATATGGAACAAATGGCCTTAATACAAAGAAATGAAATAGCCACTGCTGAAAATGCAATTGATGTAAACAAGTAATGACCGATATGTAAATCCAATGGCATGTGGCATCACCATTACAGGTAATGGTCCAGTATGGTGTTATTGAATGTCACAAATGAAATAAATAAAAATAAAAGTAAAATCCATGCTAGAATGAAGCAAACATGTTTGGCAATGCCACCAAACATAGATGTGTCATCACAAAGCAGCAAACAGAAACAGGATAATTTTGAAAACACCATGTCATACATCCTTTGTGTATAATGCATTATACATTCTATTCTTTATGTTATTACCAGTGATATAGTAGAAAGAGTAACTTAACCCTTTCTGGATAGTAGCATGCAGAAGATAGTACTCCCTCAGGATGAGAGCTGTTACACGCGGACTGTGTTTACAGGGAGGGTCATTTTCACCTACTAAGACTAATACCCAATTTTAGAAGGTATATACACATCAGATAATAATGGATATAATGTACATTTACAAAGAAATGAAACTATTTTTAAATATGTGATTAAAAATATCATAATTTCAATCATAACCAAAAAATCTAATTTAACTGCTATTTAACAATGAAAATAATATATAGGCTACACAAATATGAATCTAAAAGTTAAACCCATGCTGGAATATCTCCCATAAAATAATGTCTTAAAATAGAATTGAAACTATAACGAAACACTTCAAAATGAGTTAAAAGGCTCTATACCACGTGTTTCTTTTTTCATCTGCTAGTATGTGTTTATGTTTACCATCATGAAAATCTAATATCTAATATATGAAGATCCAATAAATCACAGACACTTGATGGACCCCATTCTGACTTCAGACAGAAAAATACTAATGTACGAGAGCAATTTTTTTAAAATGGAGCATGGATTAGATTGTCATCTGCTAGTAAACATTTCTTTCCAAAAGAACGACCTAACTGTCATCATCTTGCTGTGTACGATTGGCCATAGGGCAAGGGCTCTGAAGGGAACCTAGCACTTAAGCATATTTGCTGCATTCGTCCTGAAAAAGTTAAGCTATGGTCTATTAATGCATACTGATGATAATTTAATCGCATCGTTTATGCAGACACTTGTCTTGCAAACAACCCCATCTTAAGATTCAGAGATTTGCAACATGGCTATGTGATCCATTAATGTCAAGTAGGTAACACGTTTGCCTTCTTGCCTGCTAATGATAGTGAGCAGCTGCCAAAAACTCCAAAATTTGTAATAATGCAGATAAAACAGATCTTATTTAGAAGGCTTTGTCCAGAAACATTTAAGCTTATTAAAAGATTTCAAAATTATTCTTTATGAAATATGCAAAAGCATACACTACTAATTTGAGATATAATTCTTGTCAAATTACAGTAATACAAAATGTAGAAAAAATACTTTACTTTATCAGTAAATTAATGTTACAATCCAATTTATCACCTTTCTAGTAAATAAATTTTTAATTTTCGAGAACAGCCTTAATTAATTTGACAACTGTAGTTTTATATACTTAATACAAAAAAAATATGAAATTTAATTAAACACAAAAATTTAATTTCAAAGTGTGATCCAGATTTTAAAGAATATAATTTGAGCTTTAATTAGCAAAACTAAAATGAAATCGTAGAATTTATTTTATATCTTTATTATTATTCACCTTACAGAAGAGTGTACACATTTCATATTATGGAAAAATATACTTATTTAGGCTGCAAATTAATAGTTCATACTATGAAAGTTTTAGAAATTTATTTCAATGCAATAATGGTATTTAGAATTACAATTTCAAAAATCGCTACAAAGATGGAAAAATATATCAAAGAATTATTATTAGATTTCCCAAAAAATGTTTTATATGCTTATTAAATAAAGTTACATACATAAAAAATAATCTAAAAACCATACATATAATCATCATATGAGTAAATAATAAGAATTATAAATTAACTTTTTAGTTTAAATTCTGATACTAGACTTAATGTAGAGTCAATATCATTTTAATGCAATTTTATTCCTTATTTTGCCGATGACAACTTGAAGATTTTTCATGCAAAGATAGTTTTTGAACCAAATGGTGAATAAAGCTTAGCACAATGTAAATCAAAGAAAATAATGTGAAGATTACACCCATTTAATTTTCTTTCAAAATATGATAAAATGAAAAGTTGTAAAAAAATTTCATAGCAATTAAATAAAATATTTACCAAAATGATATATAATCAAATAAACAAATTAATTTGAATATTTCCCACATTTCATTTTTAATGTATAATTTTTTAAAAATCACAGACTTCTGCTTGTACTTATGCAAACTATCTTTAATAATTTTCTTATAGTTAATATCAAAACACAAAATAGAGGTTAAATATTATTTCAAAAACAAAAGCGCATCCAGTTTTGGGATTTAAAACACCTACTAAAATTGAATTTGTTTTTAAATTATTTTTTTGCATACAATATATTAAATTATTTTATTAAATGATGTAATTTAATTCTAATATATATTGAATCATTTTATCTGAAGTAAGTTTATGTGTACATAAAAGGATATTATTAAATAATATAATTTAATTCTAATATATATGGAATTATTTCATCTGAAGCAAGTTTATGAGTATATAAAAAATTAACATACAAATATTTATATTTTTGAATCTTATTAATTCATTCATCTCTCTACTTTCATTATGCTTTATTGATACATAATATTCAGTGATATAAGCATAAAGAATATGTTAAGAGTTAAACTTATTAAAAAAGCAATTACCTCATTAAAAAGCAATAAATGGCATCTACAAAAAATGATGTAAAAAAAGATTTCAGGAATAAAAACTAATATGAAACATAGTTTTATTCAAGCTACAATAATTATGATTCAAACAAATACTTTTAGCACAAAGTAACAAGGCACAATAAAGAAAAAAAGGTGTAAATAGTCGCATATATCACTGCTGAAGTACTAAAGAAATAACTCAAACATTATTTAACATACTAACCTGAAAAAATCAGCTAAGAATGTTCTGTAAACCAGAGGAGTAAAAATTGTGAAATATATATAAGCAGTGAGATCAACAATGCTGGAAAAGACACAGCTTATTAGATTTAATAAATAAGAATAAACAATCCAATTCTACTAAAATTTTACATTTGAAAGTTTTTTGAAAATCCAATAAATTTAAAACAATAAATTGCAATTAAAATTCATGATTTTATCTTTGCATATGTATTCAAAATAAGTAACCATGAAGTTTAGAAATACAAGCTTTTTATAACAATTTAAATTATTGGGCAAAAAATGCTATTCTTATCCAAAATTTCAATTGAGTATAAATTATATATCTATAAGAAACATTCAATATTAAGATAAGATGTAACTTACTTCAAATGTATCCTTTTAATATTTAAATCACAATCAGGATTTTAAATTCGAAGAAAATTTTATTTTTAAATATTAAGCATTGACTTCAATAATTTTAGAATAAAAATTGCCATGACAACATTCTGGAAAGTTCAATTTTATAATTCTAAATTTACTTGAGGAATCAATTTCTCTCAAAAGCTTTGATTAAAATTTAAAATCATTTTTATAACGCCTGATTGGTAGGATTTTTCACCTTTATTTCAGCACAAAGGGTGGAAGTGATGGCCCTTTATACAGTGGAGCAACACGTAGGTGTGCACTTTAGACTATGAAAGTGAGTGGGTCTTCATAATTTAAAAGCAGGAACCAGGCATAAGACCCCACAGGTATCATTTTCTATGGAGGACATTGCGACAACGACATACTTAACATGCCTAGGCGCCATTAACAAACATGATGAATCCTTGGTTGGGCCAGGATTTGAAACCACTACCTTCTGATAATGAGAACGAATGCCTCATTTAAGCCACTGCTGCCTCAAATTTAAAACTATGAAGATGTTAAAAAATTATTATTTTTGAGAGTAAGAAAATAAATCACTTTGGAAGAGAGCAGCAATTTATTTTCCCATTAAAAGTGATTTTAGGAAATAATATAGTTTTCAAAATAATTAAATGATTTATAATAACAAGTACACACATAAGCAAACACATAAAACTGTAAGAATTTAATCTTCCAATTTAAAATTTCATGAGATTTATAACTATACATATTTTTTTGCTATTAAAACACAACAAACAATTAAAATTAATGCATAGATTTTTCACAATATTTTATTTTTAGAAGTTTTATTTTCTAAATAAACGGATGTTATAATTTTGAAAATAAGTTATTAATTATTTCAGCACTACAGCTGTTTAATTATGATTTTCCAAACAAGGTTTTTTGAAAGTAAACACATTAATTTTCTTAATGATTAAAATTTAAAATATAAAGCGGTATGCAACTGATATTCATATGTGTATGTTCATTTATGAATGAAAAAATCAAGCTATTTAATAAATTTATAAACATTTATACTTTATGTAAAAAACTAAAGAACTGATATTGTTATTGAAATTCGTTTTACTCAGGCTTAAAAAAATGGGGGAAGTAAATAAAAAGCATTTGAATTTGGCTTCTAAAATTTTAATTTGCACTTGAATAATATTTTTTATATATAATTAATGTTATTCAATATTTCCTTTTTAAATAGCAGTGATAAAATAAATTTTATCACTGCAATGGAAAATTTATATTGTACACTTAATACATTATAAATTTTATAATGAAAATTGTAAACACAAAATTAAAAAAAAATCTGAGTAAATAAAAATCTATTTTATTTATGATTAAAAAATGAGTTTATGCACCAATTATAATGATATTATCACTTACTAATTACTATAAAAATAGTCATTTACACAATAAAATAAAAGAATGAAATTATTTCAACTACTGAACTCTATTATGAAGTTCATCCCTAATTTTTTAACAGAAGAGCAAGAGGATTTTTTCAAAAGTCAAAAAAATATTAAAATCATTTCAAGCAGAACATGTTATAAAATTCATACTTTATTGAGGGCATTTTGTTAAAAGCAAGTAATACTAATGTCAATTTTAATGCTATTTTCTCAACAAATAAGTTTTGTAATGAATTATTTATATTTACTCTTTTATACTTCTATAATTTAATAATCATAGCAATTTTTTTTAAAAATATTCATTGCATACATATAATTTTGCAAAAATCAAAAAATAATCCTATTTTTGGTATCACAAAAACTGAACTATAGTTTATTTATCTTGTTTGATCAGTTTTTAATCATTTTATTTTACTTTGACATTTTTGTTACATTTTCTTTCTTTGCTACTAATGCAGGACAAGGACAAGGCAAGATAAATTTGAAGATACTGATATACAAAAACAATGAAATTAAGTTTCATTAATTTAAAAGTAAAATGGAAATTTCTAAAACAAAAAATTTTGATAATCTAATCTAAACACATTTGGAAATAGATACAATTAGCATTATCTAATTAGGCATAAAAAAATAAATTGCTGAAACTAATATTTGATTATAAGGTATTTTTACCCTGTATTAATTTATTGGTTATTATAAATCTGGCCACATAAATTAGTTTGTTTAATAATTTATGAACTTTTTTTATATCAACATATAAATTCATGATCATAAATACTCAATGAATATTTTTTCTAATGTTTAATCACATGAAATTTTAATCTTTTGACACTAAAAGGGGTAGAATCAATTGCAGTTTATAGGGGTGTAACTAATTGGTGTGGCATTCTAAAATAAGTTGGGCCCTGTAATTTAGAAGTAGGGGACTAAGTGGAAGATCTCTAGAGTTAGCTTGCCATACCTGGACCTGGAGGCATTTTAATTGGGATACATTGCCATTAAAATCTATTTTAGATACCATTAGTAAACACGATGTATCTTTGGCTACAGTGGGCATAGAACCCACTGTTTCCTGGTAAGGAAAACAAAGCTTTTCCAACCAGAAAATCATGCCCTACTTTATAAATATTAGGATTTATAGTAAAAATATTGGTAAAAAAGAAAAATTGAGTTAAAAAATTCATTTTTAATTAAAAATTTGTTAGCCTATTTTTCTGTTAAATTTTAAAAATTAAAAGATGTTAAATTTTTCATGTTAAAAATAAATACACAGAATTTTTAAGATAACATATTTTAGATCTACAGAATTTAAATATTTGTTTTCTCAGATTTCTACTAATTGAATTTTACAAATATGCAAATAAAACAATTATTATAATCTCCTTTAGTTAAGTGATTAATTAAGCAAAAAAAGATAACTTAATATTCATTCATACACTCTAAAAACTGATTTGATGTTAGAAAAATGCAGAGAATCCTGAAACCTATATTACTTAACATGAAAATAACACTTATTCAAGCTCTTAAATTAATATTAAAAAGAAGTTCATAATAAAAGTAAGAAATAAATTACAGTATCCTATTTTTTTAAAATACACTTTAATTGATTTGACATAACATTTGAAAGTATGTAACTCTAGAAAACTATTAGATATATCAATTTTTAATAAATAGAAATAAAAGATGAATACAATCTTACCATAATCCACTTTCTTCTTTGTTAATAATAATCTTCTTTGTTAATAAACCACTTCCAACTGCTTGAGTGATATTTAATAATGCCAAGAATAAAATATACCAGTAAAAAGATGGTTTAGCTAAAAAGAAATATTTAAAAACCTTTGTAAACTTATTTCCATAATATAATTTTCCATAAGAACTTGTATCATAAATTAAAACTGCAAGAACTCAACACAAGAAATTGATGTAATTTAAAATTCTACTTGTTAACACAGTAGATATTTCATAACTTTCACTCTGTAAACCATTTGAGTGCTGAAGAGTTTTCTTATAAATATGCTAAAAGTGCGGAACGAAATGTGTAGTAATTTAATTAACAAAACAAGAGGAGAACAATAGCACTTCCCCACAGTCAAACGGTTAATATCATCTTAATTTTGTTCCAATTTTTTTAAATTTAACATACCAATCATCAAAAATTAGGCAGAAGCAACATTTTACATATTCCATGCGTTTTTTGGTAAAATTTTAAAATGCCCAGTCTTTATTATGGTAAGAGATAGTTTAAAATGGTGTTCTTTATTCGAAATATTAAAGTTTAGATAGAAAATTTATCATCTGTTGTGTATATGCATAAGTAATCAGCAGCTTTGCATAATTTTTTTGAAAAATAGAGCATGGTTTTTTGAAGTGGCAAACATTTTTTAAATTTTCATCAGTGACTTTGCAATTTTCATGAAGTACCACATTTACATTCTTAATTTTACATTTAAAAACTTTTATAAATAATGCATACACTTAAGTTTCTACATTCTTTTAAAAGTTTTCAAAAAATTACAAAAACTACAAAATTTTACAAAATATTTTGGAACTATTAAAATAGTTCTGTATGCTTCCTTTAGAATTTACAAGAGAGAATGAATGATTTCAAAGTTAAATTGACAAACCAAAAAAAGTAGTTAAACAAATTTGAAAAACAACAGAACTAAGAAGGGTTTTGTAATGATTCTACTAATTGAAATGTAAATTTTGTGGAAAGGAATGTTTCAATTATATTCTGAGTGGAAGCACATATGTATAATGTAATATATGATTTTCCACAATTTTGGCATTATATCATAGTAATGTTAAATTATTGTACTGGACAAAGACAGATTAGATTGTATTTTAAATTCCAAAACATTTGAGATTCTAGAGGACAAGATTTTTTCTTTGCATGGAAGAACGAATATATACTAAACTTTAATTATATAATAAGTGAAAAAAAGCAAGATTATTACAATAAATAAAATTTTTTGCTTGTGCAAATAACACATAATAATGTGAACCATAAGAAAATTATGAAAAAATCAATGGGTAACGAGTTGTAAAAGAAGTAACTGAAAATTAAAAAAACACTGTATCAAATAATAAATTTATAAACTTTTTAAAATGAAATTTTATAATTTGTGGATGAGCCATATTAGAAATAAAGTATTGCATCAAACAATATTAACTTTAATTTGATTATTTTGTACTATTCAAAATTTATATATTATAACTTCCTTTATTTAAATGAATAACATAATTGTACTAGCTTTTATTGTTAGTTCTAAATTTATAATAAACAATTAAGCTCAAACTGAAAGATTATTTTACTTAAATAAAAGAAAAAAAAAATGACAGAACACTTTTATTACAGCGCAAGAATTAGAGTGAAACAAGAAACCTTTAAAAATATCTAAAAATTTTAAACTAGGAGTAAAACTGACAGCAATACACACTGAATGACTGTTAGTATGATCTTATATTTATAAATAAACTAGATCTATATTTTGTGTTATTAATTCATGAAAATTCACATAGAATGTTTAAAACAAATGTAAGAATATATGTTACATGTCCTTTTTACTCCATGAAAATACTCCAATATTTTTTAGAAAATGCTGAAAATTCAAAATTTATGATTTAAAACATTTTTATACGTTTTATTGTATAATTTGAAAATATACATGATAATTGAATAAAATAATAAAATTTTTAAAAAGGTTCTGTGCTATTACACCTATCCCCCGATTTACACGGTTTTTAAATTTCAAGGCCATTCTCAAGAGTTACATCACGAAAATGTGCAAGTTGTATTTTTACCCAAGAATACGACTTCTTTATTGCAGCTGTTAGATCAAGTCATAATTTCGAGCTTTAAGGTGCAGCACATCAAGCGAACCTTCAGGTAACTCAACACTTAAATTAATATGAAGAGATCTATAAAAATTTGATCAAAAATGAAACACAATTGTTAATTATGGATTTCACTACCAAGGTTCGCCCATCTGAAGTTGTTTCTAATTCAACTAACATCGAACTTGAATCGCATCAACCACTATCGAGTGATGAAAGTGATATCATACCAATCAGGAATAAAAAATTAAGAGTCTATGAAAGTGATAACAGTAACTAAATTTCTGGTTGAATTTTTTAATTTATATTTCTCGTTTCTATATGTAAAATGAATGACATACATATACCTTTATTTTTTTGTTATTTTATAAATAGACAGTTATTTTTATGTTTTTAAGATATATTTAGTTTTACGTTGAAATAAATGACTGAATTATGCACATTTTATTTTGTTTTCGATTTACACGGTTTTAGGTATAAGAATCCACGATTTCGATTTTACACGGTTTTCTAAGGAACCTATCTTCAGTGTAAATTGGGGGATAGGTGTACTTTAAATTATTATTGTATGTAAAACATGGAAGCGGTTGAATAGTTTTCTTCAATGCTGAGTCATGAATAATCAGATAACTGAAAACTCTAGAAATGCTTTCTATGACAAACACTGTTATAACTTTCTGGAGAATTTCTTATAGATAGATAATGGGAAATATTTACAACATTATAAGGGATCAAGGAATCTAAAAAGTAATTAGTTCTAAAAGATTTTAAAAGTGAAAAAATTAACAAATTAAAATTTTTTTAATATTTCCAAATTATTGATACCAGTTTTACTTTCCTTTCACTCCAAGTGACGAAAATGTGGATCAGACTCAGTGACCCACAGGTTAGTATTTAAAAATATAATAGCAAAAATTAACAAAATTCAACCCATTAGTCAAAAAGGTTTGCAGCCTGTAGTGTGTGTGGATCAAAGGAATTTACCTTGACATTTAACAGTTACAAAATGGCATTCATTCTTAATGAAATGTTCACATCTATTAGCAACTTCAATGGTGTGAGTTTTGGGACAAAAGAAACAGAATGAAATAAATATATTAAAAAGTAGTAATTGTATGAAAAATTTTAATTTTAAATAAGGAACTATATAATAGAGTCAAACATATTTAATATTAAATAATGGTTTGTAAGAAATTCGTTGACATTTTTCCATATTTTCACATTTAATGATGTTAATGGTGATAGTTCAAAATAATGGTGGTGAACAAACTTTGATTGCATTTCCGATTAAGCATATTTTAAGAATGTTATGTTGCATAAGTGTTTCATGAGGAAAAATGAATCAACCAAATAGAAGTATCTGTTCAAGGACTGCAAGATACCAAAAATTAGGTAAAATGGTCAACTGTACTTAAAATAATCATTTTTGACAACTGGAATTCTACACTCTAAAGCTTTACAATGTATGTTAACAAGGATACAAAGATATGTTAAGAAGGATTATTTTATGATAATTAAAATATTTGATAAAGTATGTTTTCGTGATAAATTGAAAACAAAACAGGTTTTGAAACCAGTTTTATTTTCAATTTACCACAGGAGCAAACTGCTGGTGAGAATGTATATATTCCTAAAAAGTTATTTTTTTATGAATTATTTCATTTGTAAACAAGAATGAATGATTTAAAATTTGTTAAATCTTACTTTGAATGATCCAAGAAATACTGTATATAAGTTTAATTTCTTTTATCTTTATTTTGTACCACTATTAATTTAAACTATCATAATGTATGAAAACCATTATAAAATTAACATCTTAAATATTTTATTATATAATTAAATTCAAACAAATTTAAAATATTTTTCCTTTAAAAAATTAATAAGCACTTCATAATAGCAACACATGCATTTCTAATTGAAAGAAAATATTTAAGAACTTTATGTATTTTGAACACAAAAACGATTAACTCATAAAAGTTAAAATAAGACTAATATTTGCTCAATTACCTAATTTAAGATTTATCTTCAAAATTAAGATAAAAATTATAGTTAATGGAATAGAAAATAATCACTTAATTAAAATCAGTAGCCATGAAACTAAATTTTGCTTTCTGCTTAAGACTAATAGTATTAAATGCATGCATAGCTATTTAAATAAATTTAGCTAATACAAAGCAAAATATTACTCACTAGGAAGAGCAAGTTTGTCTCGCAATTTTGTCCAGGGTAATATTAAAACAGTCAGGTACACCTAAAAATATAACAATAACTGCTTAGAAAAATATGAGCAAATTTTAATGTTACGATAATTTTAATAAACCATTTTAAAGGAATAAATTACATTTATGTTTTCACAAGTTGTTTTTTATTTTCATTAAAAGTATCAAAATTTTTTAAATAAACACTCAGGATGTTTGGAAACAACACAAAAAATAAAAATTAAGTTTAAAAGTTACTTATGGATATAAATTTCTTATCGGAAAAACTATTCAAACAATGAAATTTTTATTTAATAGCCAAAAATTAAAAACATCTTGTTAAAAATTTTTTTAGTTAAATAAATTTAAAAGTTTTTAACAGTAATATTCAATTCAAATGTTATAGTCCTGCTTGCGTATAAAGTAATTACAATTTAAAAGTATATATCAGAACTTTAAATAATGTGAACAAATTGGATAGCAGAATTATTTAAGATAGAAAAACATTAAATATTGTTTAAAATAATGAAATTTGTATTTACATAGATAAACAGTTTTTTTTAAATGTACAGTCAATATTATAAACAGGATTTATAAATATTTATAAAATATAGCCACAAATGAAAGTTCTATTTCGATTTATGAAACTTTATACACTAGTTACCAAAAATTAAGGAAAAATCAAAAAAATAGCAATTAATCTTCTCCCAAAAATAAGCCAATCTCAATGAAATTTGAATATGTTGGTAAGTTAAATGAGCAGAACAATAGGCTAAATAGTGGCACTGTTGTCGAAAATGTCATCTGCGAGGATCATAAAAACGGATATTTCAGAGCAAGGTGGTAACTGTCTGATGTCTGAGATTAGAAATCTGGTATAACAAAATTGTAACAATTTCCTCCAGGTATCATTTGATCCAACAGTTTTGATGGTGAGCTATTGGAGACTAGAGGCAGGACAAAGTCACATAGGAGTGGTTAGATGGCTGAATAAGAGTCCATCTGTGATTCAGACTTTGGCAATAAATTGTAACCCTGGATTCTGCATCTAGGAAGTTCAGTCAAGAATAGCCGCATGCTACCATGAGTGCTGATAACCAATATTTGTCATTATGCACACGTAAGAATAGAAGTGCAACGTTCTAGAAAGTTGGTATCCAGATCAACCGAGTAGAGATGGCTTCACAAAATGTTTTCTTTACACGGAACTATCAATCATTTGCATCCCACTCACTTTACATCATAGGCAGGAACATTTGCAATGGACATGTCAACATGTCTACAAAATGCATGATCAAAGGAGAGCTGCTTTCCATGTGGATGATTTCAGGTTTAATCCCGAAAGTGATAGTAAGAGCATTTTCATTTGGAGAGAATGTGAAATTTGTTTTTATCCATCAAACATACATGAAAGAATGATAATGCTCAGGCAGCATCTGTCTTTCGGGTGGTATCTCCTTGGTTGGGAAACAGACTTCTATATATTTTCTCGTGGAAATATTAAAGCTTGCACCTATAGATGATATTCAGGATGCTTATAGGCACCCATATACCATGGCAAAAGGGGATGCTTTTGTACTACAGGATGATAATGCAAAGCCACATAGGGCTTGCATTGTGGATGCTCATCTTGAGCAGGAAATAATTCGGCACATGATGTGGTCAGCTTGATCACTGTACCTTAACCTAATAGAGTATGTTTGGGAAGCTCTAGAACGACATGCAGCTGCTCTCAATCGCCAACCTAGGACCCTAGCCACATCCTTAACTGCTTTGGAAGAAGAATGGCTAGCACAACCTACACAATTAATAGACCGCATAATTGAAAGCATCATACATTGCTGCATTGTTTCTCGGGGTATCCTTCGCCCATATTAAAGGTACATTTCCTATACATCAAACTTACACCTTCCATTTTTTTTTCATTGTATACATATGTTAATTTTTATAACACCAACATTGTCTGGTAAATTCTTTTTATGCTATTTTGTACCTTCAAATTTGTAGCATAATGTGTATAAATTTCATTTAGTTCTACTCATAACATTTTTTGTGTTATCATCATTTTTATGATTTTTTCTTAATTTATGATAACTAGTGTATTATACATAAAATTTAATTTCTATGTATTACACATAGAAATTTTATCAAAATAAAATAGCACTATTAACTTTTGAGAAATGACTTATTTTTCATTTAAAAATTAATACAATCACAGTGTATGATGTATTAGACAAAAGTGCAATTGAAAATTATCAATAAAATTATGTTGATGTATATAATTATACATTTGTAGATTGAAATTGTTAAAATAACATGCACAACAAAAGTGTGAAAGAGGACAAAAAATTTAAAAGAGGTTTTTTTATATACTGTTTGAAAGTGTTTGGGTGATATAAATGTTTTGTTAAAGACAAGAGAATTAATAGATAAGTGGCTATAAAATAAAGTATCTTGTACCCAGTGTTTAAGAAAATTTTAGAAAACCTATAGACCTGGGGATAGTATAAAATTTTTTACATTTCTAATAAATATGCATATTTCAATTTCTGTTAGGTAAATAACAAAAATGGTCATTGATAACAATTTACTTTATTCAAAACACTTCCCCTGAATATTGAACTGAAATGAATCTATAAATAAGAAATAAAAAAATATACTTACTCTGACCTTTCAAGTCACTGGCTTATGCTTACATACAAATAAACACACAAAGCTTTCTATATAGATAAATACCTATTTAATTTCCTTAATCTAGTTTTATGTAGTAACAGTATTTTACAGTTTTACTTTAAAAAAAGAAAAAATATATATATCTCACCATACTAAAGAGAATGGAGCTGACAAACCAAAAAAGCATTCCTCCATGTCCAAATAGACCTCTTTGTTTATGTAAACTTATGAAGTTTTCATCAGGAACAGTTATTTCAAGAGCTCCCTATAAAAGATAAAATTTCAAAATATGTGTAGTATGCACAAGACAAAGAAAGAAATATGTTGACTTCCCATAATAAAATTTATTTTCCATTATTATTAGAAAAAGGAAAAGAAAACTTTAGAAGAAATGCTGCAGTACTTATTTAGAAAGTTAAATTTTTAGCACAGTGTGTTTCTCCAGATGTAACACTTACATGAACTTCAAAACGTCAAAGTATTTTACTTTTGTTTGGAAAGTGAGTAGGAAGTGTACAGAAATCTGTGAAAATGTAAATAAAATCAGAAGTTAAAGATTCTAAATTTATATCCTCAAGGTAAAAATCTGAACAAGCTCTAACTTGGTGATATAAATTTAGAATCTTTAAATGCTGATTTTATTAACATTTACATTCAGCAATAGTTCAGGAAAAAGATGAATGTCTTGATTAAGTTGAGTTGGATTATTTAGAGAGAACTTTAAATTAGGATTTGCGAAATGTTTTTAATCAAGAGGAATCATTTTGAAGGTTTTATGTGATATATAGTTTGAGGTTAATATTTTTGCAAGCAAAAGTAAAACCAACTCAATATTAGATTTTGATGGTACTCTTTAAAATGCTATATTTATATTATACATACCAAATTCTATAATGAATAAATATAAACATATTTATGAACTAAAGTATATCTTCAACCTTTCACATGAATAATTTTTTTTAAAGTTACGTTTTCATTTTATATATTTTTCTTAATTGATATGTCTTATATAAGATAGTTACTCTAGTTAAAAAAAAATTTTTTTTACAGTAGAATACTTAACTGGATCGAAATAAATTTCTCATTTCAAAGATTTTTCCCAGAAAAATTTGAGTTAAAACAAAATTAACTAAAAGAAAAGACTGTAAGAATCTCAAATCATTTTCAAATGAAATATCATTTTAGGATTGGTGTATGATGCTTTCAATTCTATTTCTACATAATGACTAATCAATTATGTCTACCAAGAGGAATAAAAATTAAAATAAGAGAAATTTTGCATAAAAAGTTAGTGATGTTTGTGGGGATATTGCAATAAAAGTCAACATTTATGATAATGATAAGACTGGTTAAAATACTTTATACTATAAAACAAACCATGTGCTCAAACTGCTTTATTTAACACATGAATAAATGAGTATATATTACATTACTAGAAAAATTTTCCTTAAATTGCAATTCTTGGTACTATGATTAATAATACAATTAAAGCATGGCATGTAATCAAAGGGCCATGGAACTTAATTATTGAAAAGGTTCTGCATAAAATGATAGTTTGTATAAGCAAGAACAAATTCATCAAGTTAAGTTGAATAAATCATTGACTAAAAATTATTAGGTTCTGTTAATGGATCAGCAGTACTTAATGAAATTTAATTCTTCTAACAATGATGGAACTTCCAAGGATTATAATGCCTTATATCACCCGATCAAGAACAATTTTGACCAATAAAAGGAGTGTTATGGACAACTCCACTGAAACATTTTTCCAGGCTCTCTTTTTAACTCAAAATAATTATGAAATTATTAATTCTACATATAAAAACTAACACTTAAATTAAATTGAAAGTATAGCAATATATAAGGATTTATGAATACAGAGAATGCTCAGGCCATTTATTGGTCTTATTTTATTATATAACCTTGTAAAAAAAAAATAAAAGCAGAAACAGGAAAAATATATTAGTGGTCCACATTGAATTTTCAAAAAAATTAGACTCCTAAAAATAAGCAAGCAATTGGAACAAATCCAAAGAATTTCAAAATATAGATACTTTGAACAACTTATGTAGATAAAAGATTGATATGTTATAATACATAAAACAAAATGCAAGGATTATACAAAAAACTGAAAAAATGAAGTCAGTTTGGAAAATATTAATGCAATAAATGACTTTTATAATTTATTTCATATGTAACCTGAATAAAAACTTCATATATTTACACCAATACACAAATTCATAGTAATAAAAATTTATATTTATAAAAATACAGAAGCTTGTATTAGCACTTTCTATTTATCTGTGCATTAAAATAATAAAATTTACTATAAAAATGCTGAACATCAATTGATTAGATTTCAAGTAATACAAAAAATGTAATAACAAGTTCATTAAAGTAAGAAATATTTTTAATTAACCTGAAGTCCAGAATATATTAAGGATATACAAGATGTAACCAATAGAATCCTTCTTATGCTTGTTTGACTGTCAAGATGCCCTACAATGAAAATGTATGAACAATGAATTATTTAGAAATTATATCTTAGAAAAAGTCTTAATTCTACTACAAATAAATAGCAATGAGAAATTAGATAAAGTTATAAAAATTCTAAGCTCAACTTATACAAACTTAGCATATGATAATGAATTCACAAATTTGCAAAACTAAAAATTAATTTTAGCTAGTATTTTACATTTATAAGAAGAAAATGAAATTAAAATGATGTAGATCATAAATTTAAATCAACTAGATGAAACAATAAGATTGAACAAAGGAATAACTGAAATTATACAATTATTTGAGAAATGAAAAAAAGGCATTCAAAAGCATTTCATCGAACAGAAAGACCTTAAGAGAAGTTACAAGAATAATTAAAAATTGCTTCCTCATATTTGAAAAATGAAATAATTTGTAGAGGAATGATATTTAAATAATTTGTGCACTACATGAATAGATTGCTCTACATCCACAAACATACCATAAATAAAATTTGTAACACAATAAGAGTCCACACAAAATATTTGATATCAGTTGCAATACAATAGAATGTGTGTGATCTAGGTATCCATTTTTCATGTTACATTTGATAAAAAAAAAAAAAAAAAATCATGCATTTGAATACGCCATGACTGGCAGAGATGACTATCAGAAAGACAATAATGGCAAATGAATCTTCTACTAGCAAAACTATATTTAGATTAGAATTTGGAAACAGAATAGAAACATTTTACTAAAACAATTGAGTAAAGCACGTCATACTGGTTCTGTATCTCGTATACTTTTTCGAAATGGTATTGGATTCCACTTTTGAAAAACTTTAGAATGATTCTTAAGAGCATTGAAATTTAATGCTATACTTCCCAGTCTTTTCTTACATTAGGAATTTGTGGCCATGTTTTTAACTGGACAAGGAGGATATATAAGATATAAGCCATGTTTAAAGTTTCTTCTTAGTACACCATTTTGTACTGCTCCTTTGGTTCTTTCAACCATAAAACAAATTTAGAGACTTATATAACTTTTTCTCAGAATGCATTTCTCAGACTAGATAAGCTTCCACCTTGTGTGGAGGCAGTGTGGACTGTCATTTTTTGGCATATTCAAAGGATTATTTTATTCGATTTTGCAACATTAAAATCATGGTGGCAAAATATACTTCATGACATAGAAAATGTAAAGCCAAAAAATGGCGAGAAAATGATGAAACTTTGCAAACAAGGACAGCAATGAGCAATAAGTGATCTTTCAAAATAATAAGTGATATTTCAAAATGATATTCATAATACAGAGCCAGAACAATGTCTGCCCAATCGTTTGCTGGACCCCTGTGGATGGTGATATATGAATCAACACATCCAGGTACAATCGTGAAAATCAGACTGTACCTGGATCAGATGTATTTTAAGAAATAGTTTTCCATTTTTTTGTCAACCATTTGTAACAGTTAATTTTCTAAATGCTGCATTGGAAGGATCTGCAAATAGCCCCTAAACACATTTATAATGTGTTCGATCGGTGAGAGATGAGGAGACAACAGTGTTAAAGGAAGCATCTGCTTACTTTTCAAGGCATACTAGCTGATGCAAGAAATATGCAATCAGATGATATCCTATTAATAAAGGTTACTAGTGAGCTCTCAGAAGGTAGAGAATAATCATCAGCTGCAGCACATGATCAAAATACTGCTGGGACAACATACTATGAAATAATTTTTATGACAGTGACATAATTTTAATCACAGAGCGGTGTTGAATACAAATAACACAAAAGTTCATTTTTGTCATAATATGTTTTGTTGTAAAAGAAAAAAATGCATGCTTATAAAACATGATGAATATTCATCATATTTTATAAGCATGCATTTTTTTTTATGCATATGACACATGCATATGAGCAATGTGTTGTTATTGATATAATTTGAACACGATTGATTGAATTTTTGGATATGATTATTTAAAATAAAACAATAAGGGTTCTATTTTGAAATTTATATATTACTAGAGATAAAAAAAAAAAACTGATATTATGCAATGAGTAAAGCAATGAACTTTTGGTAAAAGAACACAGAATGGGAAGAGAATATCTGTAATATAATACTTTTTATATTTGAAAATTTGTGTTTTGAGAACTGCAAAAATTTAACTATAAAAACTAAGAAAAACCAATCCACAAAAAACATTTTCTAAATGGTAATTTTAAAAACAGACATCAAAGTATGAATAGTCAAAGTAGTTAGGAATAAACAATCAGAAATACATAACCTTACAGCAAGAGAAACTTTTTGATGAGAATAGAAATACTTTGGCCACAATAATTTGATCTGATTTATCATTTTTCTTTTCTCATCAATTCTCAAATAATGGCTGTTAGATTGTTAAACAACAACTATAACTATGAGTAATAATAAAATATGTTACATGGCAATTCTTTAATAAAAGTATTAAAGCTTTAGAAAATATTGTTAATAATAACTTTATATTCCTATTATTATTCGCATATTTTTATAATCATTTCACATTCCTTAACAGTACTTTTATATTTGTCAATGTCTATTTCTTTTGTTGAATGTTTTCCTTGTTATTAACTTTAAATGTACAAAAAAAAAAAAAAAAAAAAAAAAAAATTGATAGTGTATTTTTTTTACAAAATAGGAAATTATTATGCTCACATCTATGCATCATAATTAACTTACTTAACTTTAATTTTAAGAAGTCATTAATACATCTTCAATTTTTCATTTATTTCCCTCATTCATTTTATTTTTTTGTTTCTAATAAATTACCAATATATGTATGTTCAAGCATTTCTTTATAAAATAATGAACATTTCTAAGGGTCAAAAATATAAAATGGAAAATCTCTCTCTTCACAACCATTGATAGAATATGTCTAAATCAAAATATCAATAAATTATTGTCAACTAGTAAAATTTTTGCTGTTTATTGTGTTTTTTTATATTTCCACCAACAGTTGCTAAAAGGAGCTTAAAAATTTGTGGATAACATGAAATCAATCTTTTTCAAAAGATAACATGCTTAAAAATTTCTTTATTATTTCGTATATATTATAATTATTTTCGAGAAATTTTCAATTATTAAGAGTAACTTTTGATAAATACCTACCAAATGCCAGACCAAATATTAAAACACTAATTTCAGTAGCAAGCAAGAAGCAACGCACAACTACCCAAAGAATCTGCAATAGAATTTTAAGAGAAAAGTATTTAATAAATGTTACATATGCATATGTAAATTAATATTTTAAATATTTTTTAGAAAGTAGACAACAAAATACTGAACTCAAAAGCACTCTTACCATTAATTTCTCGCTTACATTAAATGTGAAATACAAAAATAGTTAAAAATACAATAAAAGCAACAATTAAATGTTACAATTCACATTACATTATAAACATATTGTTTGAATTTGACATTAGATATTTAAATCTGTTTTCATCTATTTATTTTCTATGCGATTTTTTATATAAATGAATTCCAACAGTGTTGGTATTATAAAACTGTTGTAATATTTTCTATTTGCGTATATATGTACACTATAAGAAGTTGTTCATCACTAGGTATCATATTTAGGTATTATCAATAGAATTTCTCGATAAAATATATTAAAATGTTTTCGAATGTTTCGGTGCAGTAGCTTCTTGTGTTTTGTGTCCAGAATTGTTTCCTTGATTTGAGTTGTCGAGGATCCATTTTATAGTGAGATTAAATGTAAATTAATTATTTTTCTATTTAGACAATTTTTGTAAAGGTAAAATAATATATAATTTTGTTTAAATGTTTCTAAGTGTATATTTATTTAAGTGTGAAAGCGTTTTCTCATTATTTTATAAGTTCTTCAGATTTTCTAAGCTTGATTTTTTTTATGAGGTTGCTGTTTACTAAATAAATGCAATTCTTTCAATGGTACTTTAGAAAAGTATTTTAAACTATTTCAAAAGAAGTTTGAAGAATAAATGACTTACGAACAGCATCCTTAAAGTAATCATTATAAAGAAATTAACTTTGATACCATATTTTATCTGATGAACAGGGTCATACAGTATTTCAGGAAACAATTTGAGGAAATTTCAAGGTATTTTCCAGGATTCTTATTATATTCTTAAGTTTTTACAGGCATTGCTAACATCGAAATGATAAATAACTATTATACTTACTTTTTCTTTTTTTTTTAATCCAAATACATTTGTAAACTATGCAGCTATAAGACATTTTAACAAGTTTTCTGAGTGGTAATAGCAAAAAATGTATGTAAAAATTAATATTTTTGATTTAAAATTAATAATTTCAAGAGTATTGAAATGCTTATAGCTGCAATAGAAACAATTTTATTTAGGTGATTTTTGATTTCTTAAATATTGTATTTAGATACAATATTTAAATAACTAAGTATAAATTAATATTTTTTGAATTTTTGAGTTAACTTACATAATTTCTTTTGATTAATTTGTTATGGATATAAAGAATGTATCAGCACAACTTCAGTTGAATATAAAAAACTGAAACAAAACTAAGATTATAAAAAGGAAAAATATATATAATTAATAACTCAGTTTCAATTTAAATTATTTGCTTTATATTATCTAATCATTACTATTTAATAAAAAATATGGTATGCACCAAAGTATAAAGTACTGAAACAAGCACATCTCAATAATTAGTCACGTTTATCAAAGGAGCATAACTCTAGTTACACATGTTCATAATAGTGAAAAGTAAGATGTGCTATGCAGTAGTTGTTAGATATGGTTTCCTCTGGTGAAAAAACTATTCATAGTTGAGCATTATTTCTGGTAATACGAAAGTGGACAAGATAGTAGGCTGAAATTGAAAAAGGTTGCAGAAAAATTCTTAGAAAAGGTTAAAGACGGTTATGTTGTCTATAGTTATGTCGAAATAGCAGTCATATTGTCTATTGGTACAAAATTTTATAATTCTGGTAATATCTTACCATCACCCAAGAATGTTACAGGGTTTAATTAGTCATTTCTTCACGAATTGAGAAGGTTATGTTATGCATGGAACATTCCAATGAATAGATAACAGGACTCGGTAACCAGACATACACCCGAGAATTTCTTGTCATGCTGAGGAAAAATTTTCCATGGTAAATCACTCTGCATGGTATAGACTTTCCATATGCATCCTATTCCCATAATCTTTTAAAAAGTGATGCCTAGGGAATTTTAAGGGAGAGTGTTAAACAGTGAAGATCCACCAAGAACTATGCCTGCATTATGTGAGCAAATCATCTCATTTTTCAGGAGTCTGAAATAATCTTTGTTACAGGATGTTTGAGAATGATCATAGATGATATGAACACACTCTACAGAGAGATGGTGCACACTTTGAATAAATGTATTATGCATACCGTGGTAAATCTACACACTAACACACTAATAATGTGTGTATATATGTAATTAATTTCTTTTTTGTAAAAAAACACTCAACAGATGACAAAAATTTAGTTCTTTTTTTCATTTCAGTACTGTATATTTAATCTTCTGCTTATTTTCAGATTGCTTTGAAACTACACAATTTTAAGTTTATACCCAAATCCACTAATGATTGAAACTTATCCAGTTATTTAATTATTCAACAGAATATTAAAGTTATTTTTTTATTTCTTTGAAGATACACAATTACAAAAGATCTACAACATATTATTTAGTAATCAATGTCAATCTGTCAGTTTTCTTTTAGTTTCTTTCACATAATTTATCATGCACTTTGCAAATTAAGTCTATATACATTCAAATCACTTCTTTTTAACTTTTTGAGTTCAACAATTTCATTCAATATAGCTTTGAGTTTTTTCATTACTACATGCTATATTTTTTCCAGTTTTTGTTCAATTAAGTAACATATTTTTTACCTAGGACTAGTAAGAGAACTAAGATCATAGCTAATTATATTGAATGAGGACTCTTGTTTCAGATGTGTTATCAATAACAATCTTAATTTCGATTGATTAATTTCTTAAGTTTTCCATTGTCAAATTCATTTTTGTGGATAACCTACATTCCACAAAAATTTAATCATGAGATAATAGCAAAATCGATTTAATTGGTTTCCATAGATGAAAATAATTTTGCTTATTTCACTATTGATTATTATTGGATAAATATTAGATTATTAAAAGATGAAAAAAATCTTTATCTTTAAAAGGGGATCAAAGTAGTCTTCAGCATAATTTGAAATTCTTATAGATGATTTAATCTCTTCTATGAAGTTACAAAATCATTTTCAAACAGAATAACATTCTTTTACCTTAATTTTAAATGCATTAAATCATGATAAGTGAAATGCCAGCATGTCTGGCTTTAGCTTATACTACTTGATTCATTATTTATCAAAATTCAAAAATTTACTTTGTATTAATTAATGATTATAACATATATCTTCTATATATCATAATTTTTTCAATGTTTAGATATATAGATAAACTACTAAATATTTTTCTAATTCAACTTTATAAATGAATATCAGCAACTGATTTAACTATTTAAAGAAAAAAAAAATGTTTATTGCAAATCTCTAGATGATCATCTAATATCAGTGATTTTACTTAAAAATATTTTCTAAATTTAAATTAGACAGATTTTGAGAATTTTTGCTCTTGATTTAGACACACACTTTGTGTATACCAAATTTTATAATTAATTACTGACAGGTTTGAATATTTATTAATATTTCAGAGTTAATAATCTATTTATTGCTTCAGTAAAATTTAATGAATAAAAAAGCATACAAATCATAAGTATTTTTACATATAAAATCCCTTAAAAAATTAGAATTCTATAAAAATGAGCTAAATATGCAATGTTTTTAGTTTTAAAATGATAGTTCTTAATGGAAAATAAACAGCTACTGCCTCTATAATTTTTCCTTACTGATTTTGGTTTCAAACAAAAGTTCCAAATTACAATCAAATCAATTCTAATTTCTTTTAGGAAAAGTAAAACTTGAAAAATAAACTGTGAACTAAATGAAAGATTTTTATTTAACAATTTCTATTAATTAAAATTTTCAGCAAAATGAAACATTAATAAAAAAGAAAATTTTACATTAATTTTAATTGATTCTTTACTAACCATAATCTATTGTTTCAATGTTGCCAATGAAGAAAATCAAATTATAATTAGAAGTGGATGGAAATAAATTTTGAAAACAAAGATACTATCCAATTAAAACAATGATTCTTATAACTTATTAATCAATATATTAATTGCATTCTTATAACATATATTTATGATTGATAGCAAATTACGTTCAAGAAACTGGAGAAAGCTTTAATATTTTCAGACTAATTTAATGATAAAGTTGATTTGATGATTTTACAGTATGACCAGAAACTGGACCAGTTGATAACACATTTGTTTCTCAATGAAGTCTTATTCACATTGTTCTTACTTATATCTAGTGGAAACACTAAATAAAAAAAATAAGAAATAACTAATATTTTATAGCAAAATATGTCAACATAAGAATTTAAAATTTAACAAGAGTTATTATTTTTCAGGACACTCTATTTTCAGTTATTTTAAGAACCCTATATTATTTTAAATTGACTTAATTGAGATCCATACAACTATATTACTCCAGTAGTCCGTAATAAACACTATGTTCTTACAATGATATGAATTTAGATACTTCTGTAGATAGGAATAATTTTGAGCAGATAGTGAATAGAATTAGTAAGTAAAAAGGATGGATTTCTTTACAATATATCCATATAAATTGTGATATAAAATTATCTATGAAAGTGATTTTATAGGCTGTTTCAGACAAAATGAAACAAGATGTCAAATGAGGAAGTTTTAGCAATATTTTATTTTTTTAACTCAATTTTTAAAAACTGATCTTATAAGCAAAATTACATTTCACTTCACATATGATGATATATAAGTATATGTAGAAAAAAGCAATAAAAAAATGCTAACTGGTTACAAAAAAATTTATGATTTACTTTATCAGTATATTCTCCAGTTGGAATTGCAGCATTAACAGTCATTGAAACAATGCAGCGTAAAACACTTACAGCAGCATTTAGGACCACCTAAAAATGAAAAATGTACTTATAAAAATGCACATGAATGTAACATACATTTTTAATCACTAATCAAAAAGCATAAATCTAATAAAAAGTCAAATTTTTAAATTTAAACCATCTTTTTTCCACTTTAAATTATTTATTAACATTTTAATACACAAGCAACTGAATACTTCTTATTTAGGTAAAACCTAATGATAATAGTCGTTGAAACAAGTTTCGCATGTGTTAATCTTGCACAATGCTGAAGATAAAAATGTATACATTCAGGATTTAGACTATGAACAAATATTTACAAGAAAAAAAAATAATAATGAAGATTACAATATGACATATTTTATTTCCTTGGATAATATATTTTGTCAGAGAAAGTTAAAAAGAGCAAGGAAATTATTTAGAAATAAGGAAAAAGACAAAACATAGAAATTATGGGTAAAACTCAACTGAATACACATTTAATGCAAAATTCATTGCATTAAAATTTGCTATTTTCATTTTTCCCATTAATTATTACATTCAATTTTATTAATTACTATAATAATAGCCACAGCATTTGCTCAGATGAAACAAGTTTTCTCTCTTCAATTTTTTAATGTATTAACAATTTATCATTGACTATAAATAGGTTAACTTTCTATACAAAACAAAGTTAGTATTGAAATATTTTTTCAATCAAATGCTTGGGAAGTCTCAAAAAATGTTACTGTATTCTCATTTTAATTTTAAGCAACTATCACAAGAAATCTCATAAATACATTTAATCATTATACTTAACACAGTGCAAACATTTATTAAAAAAATTAGCAGCAACAAGAGATGCAAATAATTTCAACTTATTATAAGCTCATATTCCAGCTCTTTATATTTGCCCTTTTTCTTAAATTTCCTTCTTAATTAAAAGAAAACCTCACATCATTCTTATATAAAAGATATAATATTAAATAAGCTAAATAAACAAATTTATCACAAGAACTTAAAAACTTTATTAGTTATATTCAAACAAATTGCTCTAATATTTCAGGTTTAGATTGCTTAAATTTAAGTAAAAGATAAAACATGAAAAGATTCACTGTGGTTAAATTATAAGTCTTTCCTCTATAAGACTGCCTAAGTTTTAAATTTTATTTTTATGAAGTCAAAAATTACTTCTATTAAAGCATTTAACAATGTATTTATAACTACAAAGCTGAACAGAAGTATTGATGTTGTTCAATAAAAATTGCAATTATTTATCTTATAATCATTTAATTAGCATTTACCTAGTTTGATAAATATTTTTTTTTATAGAATACAAAAAAAAAAAAAAAAAGGAAAAACTTTAGGTTAATTAGAACAAAATAGAAATAAAATTTGAATTACTGCAATCCATTCAAAAAACTATTTTGATTATAAAGTGATGTACAAAATTTCATAATTAAAAATTTAAAACACAAAATGGTGCATGAAATTTTATACTTGCAACTGCTTCTATTTCTATCATTCAAAATAAAATTAAGATTATCATGTACTTAAGACAGCCAAAATTTTTATATTAGAACCAAGTTAGCTGAAAAAAACTTGAAAGTGAATGAAATAATTTTTTTTTAATTTGAATTGTTTGACCCATTTAAATTAATTTACAGTCTCTTTAATGCCTGATACAAACAAGACATTAGAACTTCAGGAGTCTGCCATCAACAAATCCTAGAATTTAAAATCCAATATTACTCCCCTACTAGCAATATATCATTAACATTTTTTCTAAACGAACATGTGAGGTATTTGTACACAACAGAAATCAAGAAATTTATAAAGAAACGTATGAAGAAGTTCACATTTGTAAGCATTTTACAATGAAATATTAAAGTTTTCACATGTTTCAGTATCTCTCTGAATGAAAGCAAGTGTTAACAATTTTGATTATACTAATGTACTTTATATGTTCATAAAGATGTAAATAAAGTTTCATGTTTGTAAATAAATCAAATAGCAAATGTGAGTTTTTTAAAAATAAAATAGTAAGTGACAATTAATTGTCATTTACTGTTTTACACAGCTAACAAGTAAAATGTTTTGGAATTAGTTCAGTATTAAATAAAAGGTTGATATGCAAATCAAAGCTATAAGGAAAATTCAATGTATATTCTATTACAATCCCCTTCTTAATTCACCAGCTTTTTCTACTGCAAATGTGCTTTCATGAATTAGAATGTTGTCCAGATTAACAAAAAAATAAATAAAATAAAACTATTCGTAAACATTTATGAATTTGATTTAATTAAGATATTTCCACCAATATTTAGTTATAGATATTAAATTATTACTTATTATTATTAATGTAGTCAATAATTCTTTGCATTTTAATAAAAAATTATGAAACACTTTAGTTAAATTTGCACTTTTTGGATTCTTTGAAAACAAATATCCAAACATAATTTTAGGACTTATTTATTTTCAATAATATTAGCTAGATAAAAAATAATTGCTTCCATTTCTTATAAGTATTTATATATTCTACAAATTTGTATGACAATTCATTTTCAATTAATATCTGATGCATGAGGTGATCATTTTACACTAAACTTTTATATTTGATTCCTTTGTAAAAACAAAATAGTTGTTTATGGTATACTTATTAATAGGTAAATAACTTTGCCAATCTTTCAACATCTTCCAATATTAAGTTGTGATCTCTTTGAAAGTATTCAACAGTTTAACAATTTTTAGTACTTTAAACCAATGCTTTAATGACAACATAAAATTTAAAAACTTAATTTTTTTTGACCATGATTGATGATTTACATATCAAATAACATTTTAGAAGTATAGCAAATTAAACAATGTATATTTTGCTATACATCTAAAATGTTTATACAAAACTACTGAAGAGTTTATCAATGTCACTCTAAAGTGTGTTAAAAAAAAGTAAAATTTAATACCCAAAACATATTTCTTAGAATAAAATTTCAAAATTGTCAAACTAAATTGAATCCCTCACATTTTCCTGTATATAATCTGCATTAAAATTTTTTTTACTATTGTTGTGCATATTATACACCACTGCAAATAATTTGATAAAAAACATTCACCATCAAAAAAGCTTACAATAAAATTTTGAAAGAAATGTGTTTGTGTTTCATAAAATACACAGCAAATGACATCACAAATCAGTTGACATATTTCAACTATTATCAGATTTGTCCAAGTTCAAGAACGAATTGGTTATACGAAAAATATTATAGTTGCTCTTGGCTATCACCATTTCACATTTTGTCTAGACCTGAACTGTTTCGTTTTGAAAATATTTAAATTCATATATTGCATGTGGGAACAAAAGTGAATAAGTTACACAGCAGCTTTTAAACTAAAAACTATAGAGAAAGCAAATAAATAAAATGGCCACTAGCATGTTTATGTAAGGTGAAAAACAAAGCATGTGCAGAACAAAAGGAATGCATCCAATGTGCAGTCAAAAAATAATCAATTTCTTTTATTTGATTATTAATAAAACAAATATTTTATCTTTAAAATATGTTAAACTGCATTTTAAGAAATTTAAAAAAATGAAAACCGATATTTTACTAGAATCTTCTAAAAATAATACTCTTGATGATCAATTTGATGCTTTCACCTCAGTTTATCACACTTTGCGATGAGGTGGATACAAATAAGATTCAATCAGATGTTTACACAATAAATGTTTTTTTTTTGTACAAATGATTATACTTTTAATCATACAGTATATTTTTTTTTATATGACATAACATTATCAGCAGAACATATTTTCGAATATTCGACGAAAAAATTGTCATGGATAATATGGCGCTGTAAATTCTGCAATGCTTTTTTTCTTTTATTTGAAAAAAAGGTCTCATGGATAGAACACTGCTGCAGATTACATACAAGAAAATACAGCAATTAATATGATTATCATAACATAGAAAATATAAAAATAATCACTGTGTGTTCACAAATGTTTCACAAAAATATTTGTATAGTAAAATATTAATCTAATTTGGCATGTGTATCATTTAGTTATTACAATATATTAGTAATTAATTCATTACCAGAATCAATTTACTTTTTGCATAAATAAATAATCCTGGTCATTTTAAATAAAATTATGGAATTTATATACACAACCTCAAAAATTTCCTTTAAATTTTTTCACATTTTTTAAAAGCAATTTAGTAATTAAAAACAGTTACATATAAGAAGATATATATTTAAATAATGTTTGAGTTTCAGCATTTTTGTTTTACATATAGTTCAATGCTTGTCCATTACTATCCTGTAGTTTTCATATTTAGAAAATATAAATAACGTAAATAAAAATATAAAACTTAAGTTTATAGAATTTATGGTATAGAGAAAAGAAATTAAAATTTTTTTAATTTATTTTGACTGTAAATTCATTTTTACAAAGAAATATAAATTAATTTCTGGATTTCAAGCTTAATATTTTCTAAAAAAAAAAAATGCATTTTGATTTTAAAATCTAGAGATAACACATGTAACCAGTAAAATATACTTTTTACATACCAGACTTGAAATTTATAAAAAAATTGAGCAAAATATAAAAATAAAAACTTGATAAAAGTTTTGGAACTAATTTTAAAATTTTATATTTTAATTGTAAAACCTGAAAAGCTGCTGCAAATAAAAATTTTATATTGTTACAATTGATGCAAGACATAAATTTAAAATAAAATGCTATTATTCTGTAAAATATATTTCTGAGACAAAATAAGACTCTCTTATAATTCAAATTGTATTAAAAATATGAAAAATTATTTTACTTTATTGATATAAATAGAAAAAAGATAGTAAATATCACATTTTTAAAATGTTGAAACATTGTTAAGAGATTCATCAAATCTACAAAAAATATTATTTTTAATTCACAAAATACTAACTGTGTGAATGGTTGAAGGATGAATAACACAAATGACACAAATTGAGGCAATAAAAACAAATTCTGGTTTAAAAGAAATATTTGCATTTAGCATTGTTCTTGATGAAAATATCAATGTTGTTAATGTACACCAAGAAACAGTAGAACGATATTGTGTAAAGATTGATTTTATTTAGAATGCAGTATGATTCCTCTGCAACTTGATGCAGCTACAACAATTAAGAGACAAGATATTCTTTGGAATAAAAATATTAATATAATTAAAACAGTTTGTGTAATTACTGATAATATCTTATAATGGTTAGCAAAGAAAGAGGATATGTCAAACTTCTGGAGAATCATATTGCTTTAATATAAAGCTTTTACTGCATAACATTCAGGAAATTTTACCAGTCAAAATTTCATCATAGTGCCTAAATTTTATAATAAAGAATTTTCTTATAATTTCAGAGCGTTTTATTCTTTTTTAATATATAGATAATTTAAATCTCTTTAAAAAGAAATAGAAATTAAATAAAAGGATCTTCTCCTATATAGCATGTTCATTGGCTTAATTGAGAAAATATCTTAAGTTTGTGTTGTAATTGGAACACATTTATGAATACGAACATTTTCTCAATTTTAACAATAAAGAATGGTTTTGCAAACTGATATTGCTAACCTCACTGAACTAAATCTAAGATAGCAACAATAGTTCCAATCAGAGCGAGAAATTTTGAATATTGGAAAGGTAAGGTGCAAAATTAAATCTTTTTCCCATCATATTAATACTTATACTTCTAAATACTTCCCACATGATAAACAATTATGAACAACATATCAGTCATAGACAAAGGTGAATTTCAGAACTATGTTGAAGCACTGAAGTTTTCAAGATGTCTGTTTTCCTTCTAAGTTTAAATTGGATTCTGAACCCTTATAGAAACATCCATGCCTGAGGTAGGAATCAAAACCACAAATTAGAAAGTTAACCTTTAAGCTGCCATCTTGATTCTAACCTTGCAGGAGCTGCCACAGGAATCAAATTATTTAAAATATTTCCTACTATACAGAATCCTGAATTATTTGAAAATTAATTAGGCACAGCTCAGAAACAAATAATTGCCGAGTCCTGGTTCAAATATTAGCCAATAAAAAAATTCATTTAAAATAGATATTAGCTAAATTTTTTAAGGGAAATTAGTAATTTGCACCGATACATAAAAAGATTTAAATTTTTTTTTGTCTTCTAAGTACATTTATATGAACATTTTTATACTGAATTTTTCTTTCAATTAAAGCATAGTTTACTTTACAAAATAGCAATTAAAATTTTTAAATTAAATCACTGTCTTGTATTTTATTTATTTATTTATTTTTAAGTAAGAAACACAGCATTCTAAACTTTTGTGGGGGAAGATTAAAAAAAATTATATTAAAATGAAACTGCTTTGATACTTAAAAATACTTCACAATAATCAGAAATTTATGCCTTTTATTTCAAAGTAATATGTATTACTCTGAAATAAATGTGTACAAAGATATATAATCCTTTACATAATGTAAAATTTACATTGTTGATCTGAACATTTAATCATAAGAAAACTCTGCCATGATTTGTGTAAATTATTTAAGTCATTTGAGTATAATAGTTGAAAAACACTTTGAAATAATCTTTCATTTAAACTTCATATTATTTTTTACTTTTAACAGCAATAATTAAATATGTGTATTACATCATGGCCTCAGATCACCTTATGAAAAACATTCTCCATAAAGAAAAGTTTAAAATAAAGTTTTTAAAGAAACATTGTTTATGTTTCACAAAATAAATAACAGATGGTTCCATGATTTGGCTGACATGTTTAATCTATAATCAGTTTTACATAGCAACGTTCAAGAACAAATTTGGTCCCTTGGAAAGATATTTCAGTTGCTATTGGCTATCATTATTTTGCATTATGTCTTGATCTAAGTTGCTTTGTCCTGAAAATATTCATATTCCTATATCATCATGCGGAAGTGAAAGTTTCTAAGTTACAAAACAGACTTTAAACAAAAGGTAATTAACAATTGTTAAAAGGGTCTTTTTTTAACTATCATGTAAGGTGAACCCAAAACATACAAAATATGAAAGAAAGAAAGTATCAAATGCACAACTTGAAAATAATCTTTTCTTTCATTTAAACATTACCCAAAAAATACATTTTATTTTTAAAGTATAGCCTTTGTGTAAAAGTTATTAAAAACAATAAGTTTTATTAGGAATCTTCTCAAGATTATTGCTCTTGTAGATTGATCGGGTACGTTCATCTCAGATTTATTGCACTTAATAACAGGTTCAAATAGTATTCAATCAGATATTTTTCAAAACAAATGTTTTTTAGTATATATATTTTTAATCATACAGTTATCTTTTATTTTACATAACGTCATTAACAATATATATTTTGGAATATTCACCGAAAAATTGCTGCGGGTTACATGGCACTGTGCATAAGCTAGTTCGTATTTTTTTTTTTACTTGAAAAAGGTCTTTGTGGATAATACTTTGATATGTATTATATACAAGAAAATATAGTATGAAAATTTCATGATAAAACATGAATATTTAATAGGTATTACATATCAATTTTAAGCATTATTAGCATTTAAATAAGTGAACTTTTTATTTCAAAACAAATATTTAAATATGATCATGTGTAAAAAGTGATTAATATTAAGATAGTAATTATGAGTGATAATAATAAAGAATGAAAAATGATTAATATTGATATAGAAATAAATTTTTTTCATCTAAATTTTAGTATTTATGTAAGTAAGACTTTCCTCAATAATTTATTTCACATTGCTTTGAACAGTATTTACACAGACATTAATGCTAAAAACTTATTCAATTAGATTTTTAAGCACAGGAAATTTGTCCCAGTACAAATCTCCAAGTCTAGGATTTTCTAGTGTTCATTGCTATATTAATCAAATTTATTAATTCAATTATATAGTATGTTTATTGTTAAAAAAGAAGCAAACACACATTCACAATAATAAGCATAATGGTTAAAATTACATTTTTGAAATTAACTTTGAAATTAATTTGTAATTTGGAAACTTGGAAAAGAAATATTTTGTAAAAACTGCTTCACCCAATGAATTAGAAGCAGTTTTTAATTTTAAAATCGTTTATACAGTTAAAATATATTAACTACTTTGCTCATTTATTGCTGGAAATAATGTTATAAAGTAGATTCCAAGCTTGTGGATTTCCTTTCATCTATTACAAATTTAATGTAAAATAATTTACCAAAATATAGAACGTGGAAAATATCGGACTGTTTGTAGCCCTTAACTTCAGACGTGCTCTGTTGCATCTAATCAGCATGATAAGCAGAAAAAGAATGTTTGGTATCAGAATTGCAAGGTCCCAGTAGCGTATTCTAGAAAGAAAAGAAAATTTGTAATTGAATTTAAGGAATTAATAGTTTCTCAGACAACAAATAATTTATAGAAAAAATATTTTATATAAAAGATTTTTAAGATTAATACTGATAAAATTTTACAAATGAATATAGATTCTACAATTTTAAACAGCAAAGTAGATCTTTATATCAATCTGGAAAAATAGCAGTTTTATAAAACTTTAAAATTATTAAAACAGAAAAACTGAACTTAGTACCATAAGGTGACAAGAATTTGGTTTGGGAACTCTACACTTATTTTTAGAACACAAGGCTAATTTGCAACAAAAGTTTGTTGATTTTTTGCTTAGTGGTCATTTTTTGCACATTTTTATATCAGAACTTGCAGTTTAATTTGGATTCCTTATCACAGATATCAAAGCTCATGGCAGGATAATTCAACATGGAGCTTTCAGTTTAAAATAAATTTTGAACTATTTGATTCATCCACTCCAAGATGAAAATTGAACTCTTCAAACTGTTTAATTGAAGATCAGAATGATAACAATTTACCAGCTAGTTCAGTGAAGTGACAAGAGAAAATGATACAAGCATTGTGTGCACTGGCATACTTCCCTGTACTCAGTTCAGAATTGGGCTCTACCAGTTAGATAAAATCAGCAAAGTAGGAGTTCTAATAATTTAGAAGCAGGAACCAGGTAGAAGATCCCCAATACTTGATTCGCCACAACCAGAAGTATTATTTTAATTGGAATACAATCTCACCCTATTTAAAATACCAGAGGCACCTTTAGTGAACAGGATGCATTTTTGGTTAAGTTGGCATTCATACTTATTTTGCTAAATTCAATATTATTCTAGATAAGCTTAACACTTGAAACTGAACTGAGATACAGTGGTCTACTGCGTTAGATAACTGTAGGCTTACAGACCCCAGCATAGCATTGTGATTTATTTCATATAAATGAAAGACCAGATTCCATCGATTGGAGATGACCTGTGAGTGGCCTCTGGTAAATGGGATACGGTCGCAGTTCTCGCCTGTCGCTCTACACTCTATCGGATGTCCATTCCACTAGATTTGAAGAAAGGGCTTAACCTGATAACCTTTAAATATATATTAGGGCCCCTCCTTTTTGTTGTGTGTGTATGTTCTGCCGTTTAAAAACAAAAGCGACACTCTAAACAACCATGGCCACAGCAGTCCATTAAACATATGATACAAAATGCAGAATATTTTATAACATATAGTATTAATTTTATGATTGGGAAAAAAAATAAGATCACAGACCAAATAAATCAATTTTTGAATTTACCATATTTCCCTGTATATAATTTGCAAGACCTTTTTTTCAAGTAAAAGACAAAAAAGTGTCGCATAACTAGAGATAATATTTTTGGCTGATGGTCATAAATATATACTGCTGATAATGTTGTGTGACACATAAAAAATACACAGTATGATTAAAAATATAACAAATTATACAGAAAAAGCATATATTATAAAAAAGATTTGTTAAGATCCACTTCATCTCAAAATGCAATAAACTGAAATGAAAGCACGAGATCGGTCAAGAGTGATAATTCCGAGAAGATTCCAGTAAAACTTATTGATTTTTAATTTTTAATAACTTTTAAAATGAAGTTAAGTATATTTTAAAAATAAAACATAATTTGTTTTGTTAATAATTAAATGAGAGAAATGAATTACTCTTGAACTGTGCATTGGATACATTTTTTTGTACTGCACAAGCTTTGTTTTCACTTTACATTAATAGATTTGCTGCCATTTTTTTCCTTGCTTATAACTTTTCATTTAAAATCTGCTGTGTAACATAGTTTTTGCTTCAATATGAAAACATACATATTTGAATATTTTCAGAACAAAACAGTTCATGCCAAGAAAAAATGTGAAATGACATTAGCAAATTTCAACTGTAATACCTTTCCAAGACTCTGAATTTGTTCTTTAATGTAATTGGACAAAGCTGATTATAGCTGAAATTAGTCAGCCATGTCATGGCATCATTTGTTATTTATGAAATATAAATGGTATTTTTTTTATCAGATCACTTATGGCGATGTGTAAAACAAACAACAAAATTGGAAACTTTTTTAACTGCTTGCCTGATTATCCCAAGTATCTCGGGTTCGCATATAATGCAGTTAATTATTATCCCGAGAAAACTCGGGTGAGGCAGAATTTGTCAGTATGATTTATTTTATCCCGTTTTTACTCGGCTTGAGATGAAAGAACGAGATCAATCAAGAGCAATAATTTTGTGAAGATTCTTGTAAAACTTATCGATATTTAGCTTAACTTTTAAAACGATGTTAGACATATTTAAAAAATATATATTTGCTTCATTAATATTTAAATGAAAAAAAATTGGATTATTTACAAACTGCGTATTTAATACATTTTTCTTTTATACCGCATGTGCTTTGTTTTTCATTTCACATTAACACGTTTGTCATCATTTTTTTTATGCTTTTGTTATAGTTTTTAATTTAAAATCTGCTGTGTAACTTAAAATTTTTCGCTTCCATATGGCGATATACAAATTTGAATATTTTGAAAATGAAACAGCTCACGTCAAAGCAAATTACGAAATGATGTTAGCGAATTTACAACTGTAATATCTTTACAAGGAATCGAATTAGTTTTTGAGCATAATTGGATAAAGCCAATTATAGCCTAAATAACTTAGGTGTGTCAGGTCATAAAATAAATACCACCTGTTACCGTATTTTTCGCCGTATAAGACGCGCCGGCATATAAGATGCACCCAATTTTAAAGGAGGCAAATCTAGAAAAAAAAAGATTATGAGCCAAATTCTGTAGTAAAATATTTTATATCAACTGTATAACGTGCACGATGACTCCCCGTGGAATTGTTTCTTTTGGGAATGTTTTCCTTTTAAAGATCAACATTTGCGGCAGTTTGGTACCATCTGCACAGCAGGACAGCACAACCGAGTAGTGGGTTTTCTCATGCCCTGAGGTTTTCACGGTTATGCTTTTGGCTCCTTTATTATCTACGGTTCTGTTAGATGGCACATCAAACGTTAGCGGGACTTCATCCATGTTCCCAATCTGGCTCATTTCAAAGTTATTCTTTTTCCTTGCATCAATAACAAACTTATGAAAAGACAGAATCTTTGATTCGTATTCCTTGCCATGGTGGGCTTTTGTATTTGCCGTATAAGACGCAGGCACTTCCCCCCCCCCAATTTTGGGGAGAAAAAGTGCATCTTATACGGCGAAAAA
Source organism: Latrodectus geometricus (assembly GCA_026290005.1). NCBI lineage: Eukaryota > Metazoa > Arthropoda > Arachnida > Araneae > Theridiidae > Latrodectus > Latrodectus geometricus. The sequence continues at coordinate 326,786 of JAPDSC010022835.1, forward strand.
TACGGTATTTATTTTATGAAACATAAATAGTATTTCTTTCAAAACTTTCTGGTAAGCTTTTCTGATGGAGAATATTTTTTATCAGATCATCCGCAGCAATGTATAATACGCACAACGAAATTCGGAACTTTTTTAACACATAATCCGCTGATTATTACAGAAAAATACAGTACTTTCAATTGTTAGTCTCAAATTAAAAATTGTAATGAATTCTTTTCAGTAATATTTTTGTCGAAGAACAGTGGATAATATAAATAGCAGATGTCTCATTTTTATGAATAATTGATACGTAATCATCAATTATCTTTGCACATTTACTGAGTAATGCATTTTCAGTATACATTGTCAAGTACTCAGCATGTAGCATAACTTCACACCACCTATTAATTTAAGTATTAAAATTTGAGATCTTTTGAATTACCAAGAGGATTAACCAAATATTCATAAGGTCCAATGAATTTTCACATCAAAAAAGCTAGACACCATTGCATTATAATATTCTTTTTAATATGCTGAATGTTATGAGTCAATTAAGAACTAAACAAAAGTAATCTCTTTTTTAAAATACCCAAATTGTTTAGCAGATTAAATTCTGTGTGTGTTCAACATAAAAGAAAATAAAAAATCAAGCCAGGTAAAAAGAATAAAATATGTAAAACGTAAACTATAAGCAATAGTTAAATCCAAATTAAACCTTGGTCAAATCAGTTTTCATAAACATTTGTTTAACAATATCCCCTTATTTTGCTAATCTGCATGTTAATTGAAAGATGACATTGATTGAGAAACTGTAATAAAATGATGTTTTGTTTTTACCTTACATAATATTAACTTACTTAATTTCACACAAGAGTTAAATTTATTTTTAAATTTTCTAATTCTTATTAAGTTCTCATTCATATATGGTTAGTAATGCAGTATAGAATTTAAATAGTCATTTTTTCATTAGTTTGTGTTATTAGTTCCATCACAAAAGATTGAATGTAGCATGAGATGCAATGCAATCACAATTTGTCTTAAAAATTTTAGTCAAAACAACAAATGATTTATATAATAAAATTTTTATTCACTTACATTTCTGGGATTATTATTTAAAAATACTTATTTTCTAAACTATTTATATTTTTACCATTTAACACAACATATGTATTACATGTAGAGGCTAATAGCACCTGAATAAATTATTTAGTAGAGATAATAGATAGGAAAAGAAAAATATTCAAAAATATCTACTGATATTTTGACTTACCCAGTATTAAGTATTTCTTCATACAAAATATATTTACAAAAATTTTCTTTTACGACTGGAGCAGCTGTTCCATTTGCAATAACTAATTCACTCCATTGATAGAGCATTGATGGTACTACTGAAGAAACAGTTTCTTGTTTTGAGTGATATTCATTGTCATTATTTAAAAGATTTGAAAATCCAACACCAACATTCATTTTATACAAATAATAGCATAAAATGCTTCGCAGGAAATGATAAAATATCTTCAGCAATGATATAGATATTTTGCATGAAACTTTTTGATGTCAAGCCATTTTTTTTTATACCTAGAAAAAATTATCATTCCTTACAATATCAATATATAACAAAACAAGTTTCTATAGCATAGAACAAATAAATTTGATAGATGTATAAAAATGTGAAAATGTTTAACATTTTAAGGAACCAATACATAATGTAAATTATAAACATTTTATAATAATGAGAAAATATTTTAAATTTTAGATATTCAGTAGTAGACTTTAAATTATTTTCAGTTGTATACCATTGATAACTGAAACCAAGTAAAAGTGTAATTATTGTTACCTTATCAAAACACTCTCTTTAATTCATGTCAAATCTGTAGAATATTTAAAGGAAAAGCTCAAAGCAAATAGAATTAGTAATAAGAATGCACTTTCTGAAATTAGTTTTTGAGATAACAATAATTTTTAATTTATATAAAAACCTTTAAATACTATTTTATTTTTAAATAAGTCATTTTAAATTAATTAAATGTTATTAAAAAATCTAAAGGGAAATGTAAATAAAAACAACTTCTATGTTACATTTCTCTACACCCAAAATTTTAGTACTTCAGCATTATTTTTAAAGAATGATTTTTCTTGCAGCTATTTTTTTCAATTCTACAAGATCATAGAAAAAAAAGAGCTAATATGGAAAAAATACAAATCTTACATCAAAAATAAACAGCTTTATTTATATACTACAAGCCTAATCTTAGAAGAATGTAACTTTGAAAAATAAAAAACATTTTACTGTTGACATAAAATTGTAGACATTAATTACATCACATGTGCAGTCTACACTTCACATTAGAATTGGCTTTCTCCTGACTCTAATAGATTTTCTTTCTTTTTTTCTTTTTAATAAAAAGGCTTTCTAAAACTTAATCAAAAAGTAACCAATAGAAATATATTTCTGAACATTTCTCAAATCTACAAAGAGCAAAAGCAGAACTTAATTTTGGATTTATGTTTAAAAACAAAATTCTATATTAATATGACAAATAAAAAAAGCAATTCTTTTAAATAAGACTTAGAACTGTTATATTTCATAGCAAATGAAGCATGTATTTATGGATACTCATATCATATGCTTCATTTGTGCTTATGAATAATATAAATACACAAAAATTTACCCAAATTATATTACAACAATGAAAGCATTAACTTTTTTTTTCCTTTTTGTAATGTTTTTTCCCTTATTTAGCAAATTATCTTTTCTGGTAATATATTTTTTATCAAGTATGTAAAAGTTCTAAAAGCACTTTTTCAAAGTTTAGATTTTTATAATACTTCATGCCCATTTTGAAAATAATGCTAGTTTCTTACTAAAATATCATACTATTGACTTGTCAGTACTATGATGCATTCAATATGGAGTGCACTTTACCTACAAAAATACGTGATGCTAATAACTTTATTGTAAACATGGGGAACTATCACACTATTATGATTTTAGTCACTAAAGGGAAAGAATGAAAAATTTTATCTTAATTTAGTTCCACATACAGAAATTCTAGTGAAAAATTTTTATAGTAAAATCCATATGAAAAATTATATTTCTAAATATAGAAACAAAATTATATACATAATTCACAAATCTTTTAAACAATTTTCGGAAGTTAGACACTAAAAATTTATCTATATGCTGCTGCTACTGAAATAATCAACATATTTTTTATATAGTTTTTTTTTTTATCTAATGAGGTTTTTATACTCATATAGTTTATATATACTTTAAAAATAATTTAATAGCCATTATTAACCCTAAGATACTGTAAAGCTTTATCCAATATTTTTATTCTTAGAACTAACTATTAAAAATTTCATTAAAAAATGCAAAGGATTTTAGGTTAGTAAAATCCAGAACATTGAAATAAGTCATACAGTATTCGTATTTTGTACATATTTGCTTCTTTATAAAAGTGCAGAGTTAACCATACACACATAAAACAATTCTCTCAATAAATGTAAAATGAAACAGGAACTTCTTATAAAAAAAACTTCTTTTTATTGCCATTTACTAGGAGAAAAAGGAATAATGACAATAACTATTATTTTGTTATTGTTAAACTGAGGAGCAAAACAAAATAATTATATCTTTCAATAAAACTTAAGTTTTTACAGGATACAACCTCTTTAATGAACAACAAATTTTTAAAATTTAGATGACATAGAAATAGCAAGGAATATCCTTGCTACTTCAATATATATTTTATATCTAAGTGCATTCTCAATTTGTAAAAAGATTTTATATTTTAGAAGTAAATCGTTTAGGATTTACAGGAGAGTAATGAAATTATCAATAGTTGATCAGTAAAATTTCTAAAATAAAAATTATGAAAGTTGTTTGCAAGTTGAATACAATTTCTTTCATTACTAAACTTTTTACTCTCTAACAGATTTATATATTTTTATGATTTTTTCCAATAACATGATTGTTTTTAAATTGTTTGCGCAAAGTCATTATAAATCATATTTACTTAAATTTATGGAAAAAAATAATTGATCAGCGTGAGGTACGAGTAATTTTGAGTTTTAAGTCATAAAATAAATATGCTTTTCTAACAATGATTCCAAAATTCTTTTATTTCAAAATGTATATAAGAATAATTTCTTCTCTCTTCAAAATCTTGTTTTAATACAGCTTCCAGCTGAAATAACAGCTTTGCAAAATAAAGTTAACTGACTAAGCACAAATATATGAAACTAGTCTATTCATCATATAAAAAAGAAATTTATAAAAACCAAAATGCCTTTTTTGAGACATGTGGTAATTAAATGGAGCATTAGAACAGTACTCTAAAGATGAAATGTATCACAAAACAGAAATATAAGAATACTTTTTATTTAACTCAAAAAATTTTTCGAAGTTAATTGAACAGCTTACACAGATTATAATCAGAACTTATGAGTAAAAATAATGCTGGCAACTTTGTTTCTGTTGCATAATCACTTATTTAAAGAAATATCATAGCACATTTAAGGAGATTGATTAACGAAATATAATCTATTTCTAATAATTACATAGTTATATCTTTCTAATAGTTACATGTGACTAATAAAGTAATTTGGATATAAATTAATGACATTTAACCACTCTTGGTATATTTCAGTGAAAATAAGAATTAATAAAGCAAAATTATTCATCATCAGCATTGGCACAACAGCCAAGGGCCTGGTCCTTCCTCTGAAGCTTTTCCCAGTCTGCCTTTCTCCCAGCAATTGATCTCCAATTCTTTACTTTTAAGATGGCAAAGCACTCTTCCACACAGCCTTTCTATCTCTTTTTGGGCTTTTCTCTTGGTCTTTTATTAGAGGGGGTTACATTAAAAACTTTTAATGCTGTTCGTTCTGGGCTCATTCTTACTACATGCCCTGCCCATCTCATTCTGCTTAGTTTTATAGACTTGATAATATCATTGTCATTAAAGATCTTATATATTTCAAAATTGTATCTTTTTCTCCAGTTGTTATTATCGAAAACAGCGCCAAAGATGGTTTGCAGGACCTTCAAGCAAAATTATTAAAAAATGAAAAAAAGTATTATAAAAAAATTACATCTTTAAAATTTGTTTATTCTGCATTGATACAGGATTTTATAATAATCTGAGTCTAATGTATTCATAGATTTGAATTAATATAAATTAGTTAATAAGCATCACATATTATACCCACATGTTTCAAAAAGGATTGCAACACACTAAGTAGTTTGATTGGTAAAGTGCCAAATTACATCAAAGATTTTCTCACATCTACCAAAAAACAACTAAACAGCATACTTCATTTTATCATTGTTATTGTATTTTTCACATCCACAAGTGCTTTTTCAGCTGCCAAAATGGTAAAAAGTCCCTTGTACCAAGTCTGAAAAATAGAGTGGGGGCAAGGGAAATTTATACACTTCTTTATAGCATTCCCTGAAATGTGAGCAGTATACAAGACTATCATAGTGCAAAAGGAATACTTTCCATTGAGTTTTCCATACTGTTTTCTCTATAAAGCTTTTTAAAGTTGGGTCAGTAAGTTAATATAATAGTTATCACAGTGTTATGAGACATATAATTAATACGGAGACAGAGAGCAGTGCAGGTGAGACCCCAGACTAAACCTTAAAATTAATAAGTTAGGAATACTTGCCTGTCACCAAGCACCCCATAATCTTGAACCACAATCCTGCAACAAGGTCACACCTTAGATGGCACTTCTCAACATTAAAGCCAAACCAGCAGAATGACTTTGGATGTCACAGATTAATGTGGACATGTTCCCAACCCACAGAGCTCAGTATTATAATGAGAGTGAATGTGGTCACCTTGCAATAACTGCTCTCAATATATAATGCTTCATTTTGCTGATCTTACAGGTAACAGCATGAAGCTACTAAGCTACTGGAACTTTAAGTCAATGGCTCTTCTTCATCTTAAAAAATGATGGCCAACATCTTTCTAGTACTTTTGTATTATGTATTTGTGGGGTTGAATGAAACAACTATGCTTCCATACTATTCTTTTCTTGTTTCATTTCAGTTATAATAATATAATAATGTTTCCTCCTTAATCACTAGCTGAAAATAAAATTTAACTTTTTTGGCATTTATCATGGTAAATATAGTTAGAGAGCATAAGGGCTATTATTTCTTCATTTTTGATATCAGCATTTGGAATACTTAACAAGCGCAGAACTTTCGTAAATATATAGCTTTTTATACAAGCATTTTTCTAATGATCTGACACTAATGCTCAATTCCATAGCTATCAAAAAAACATTGAGATATATTGATTTTCCCATACATCTCCTCGATGTTTAAACAAATATCTTGGATAATCACATACAATTTGCAACAGTCCAAAGTCATCTTCAAGGCTCTCTTCCTTGCTTTAACAGGTCACCTCATATTTTAGATGGTGGAAAAGGAAAGTGCAGTATTACCATAAACTGGATTCATATGTTCATGAACTTATGACAGTATTTTATCAATTTTTTCCCAAGAACTTTATTACCAAATAATGTTCTATATTTTTAATATTCATGGCCATCATTGACTGATAATATTTCATTGGCTTTCAAATGATGACTCATGTATTTATTTTTATGCATTAGAAAAAAATAATGCAACTATTTCAGTATTTAGTCACTTTACATGAATAAGAAATAATTAGCAAGTATAATATAACATAAAATACTTAAACTTTGACTCTAGCGATGCAATTATTAGATAATCTTGGAGTTAAAAATGTAGATTAATCTGATTTGAGGAGGAATTCTTTAAATAAGTATTAAAAATCACATGAAAAAAATTATAATACTTGTATAAACAGGATTTTTCATCAGGCCACAGAAATATACTATTTATTGTTTTTAAAATATTTAATGTCCAATTGTTTCATAAATATTTTTAACAATTCAAAATGTTAAAGCCATTTCTCCTCAATTACTATGGTTTCTACTTTTATTATTTTTATTTCATAAGATATTTTTAACTTTTCCCTGATTTAATAGATTATTCTCTCTTCAATTAAATGTTCATAATGGCGGCCAACATTATTTTTACTGTTCACTCAAGTAAATGTCCGTAGAACTGATTTCCAGTTATTAGGTACTCCTATTGTCAGTTGTAAAATAGTTTTGAAAATTTATTATTTTTTTCCATGTTTTAGATTAATAATATTTCCCACATAAAATAAGAAAATAAATCACAGTTGAATTAGGACAAAATTCCCAATATTATAACCCTAAAGAAATTTTTCATCATAGACACCAAGGAATGTAACTAACTTGGGAACAAGCATCTTATGTACTATTTGAGAAGAGGCATTAAGAACAGAAAAATATTTCTAAGTCAACTCCTCTAGATTGAACGATTTTTAATAAGTCATTTTGAAAATACAATAGTTAATAAAACATTAAAAAAATCTAGATTAACACTGCCAACTTCTGAGATAGCCCTGATGCTAACATTACCCATTATCAAACTGTGATTATGCCCCTGTAGTAAATGGTGAAAGGAGTTTCTCATAAAACACTACTCTTAAAAGAATTTCACTTTCTGGGAGATAAATGATTGCCTTGTTCTCTCAGGTAATTTTTGGCATCCCTTGGTTAAGTAAGGAGTGATAGATGATCTTAGCAGAAAAGAACATAACTTCAAAAGTTTCAATTTGAATATGGGGGGGGGGGGAAATAACCATGACATATGTGCTTTGCTAGAGTAAAAGATTTTTCATTTCAAGGATGTGAAAAACCCCTATGTTAATATTTGATTGAACTTTGGAAACGGAAAAGATATTTATCAAATGTTTGAAGAGCTTTGATTCAGTTTTAATCATTACTTTTTTTCTCATGTATATTACAGTAAACTTAATGATATTCTTTTTTAAGCAAGCATCATTTCTTTTAACATATGTTACATCTTAGTATAAAGTTAGCAACTTATATTTTTAATGTTTATTGCTCTTATTAAATTAGCAGACAAACATAGCTAATACTGCTTTTAAGTTGCCATTCATCGCACATATTTTTACTAAGTCACAGTATTTGTTAAATTTGGTTTTTCTGATTTTATTTTACCAATTGGTATGATCATGAACCAAGTCAAATCACAAGTTTACTGCACCAAAATAAGTATCTCATTAAGCAATTTTTGCTCTTATGGTACACAGTTAAAAAGTATTAATGTTTAATTTTAAAAAGCAAGGAAGGCAAAGTTTAAAATTATCATTTTCTAAATTAAGTAAATTGTAAGTTTTAAATTATAATGAATTAAAAACCTAAAATTTGAAGGTATACAAATTAATAAATATAATTTACAATATTAAAATGGTTTACAGAAAATGCTTTTTTATGCATTGTAACTATATTTGGGCAAAAAAAAAAAAAAAAAAAATTACAGCTCATTAATTTTAAACAATAAAAAAATCATAAACTAAATAAAAAAAAATAATAAAATATATGAAATTTTTCATTTTCTATCTTTCTTATTCTTTTTCTTTTTCAGTTTGAACTGAGAAAGGAGAGAACTGCAATTTCTAAGGAAACTAAAGGAATAGCAATTTAAATTTCTTTATCTGCAGTATACAAAAGTAGAATGAAGAATGCTCTCATTTTTTTTGACCAATAACAGGAAGCTTTTATTCTGACTTAACTTATACATTTAATTTAAATTTTTTCTCTTTCTAAATTACCTTATTTATTAGTATTCTAGACAAATAAAAATCAATGTTTTTAAATAAATATTTTTCTATTATGGCACCACTATAGTAAGAAACATGATGTTAATATCCATTAACTGAACTTTATATTGTTGTCTTAAAAGATAAAAATTAAAAGCTTTATCTAAATCTAATTTAAAAATTAAAAATGTAGTTCTTATTCCAGGTCCAGAGATAAAATTAGTTTCAACTCTTTATATCCATATTTACAGATTACTTGAGTTCATTTAATTTGAATATATTCTATGAAAAATCATTTGCAAGCACCCACTAAGGCAAGGAGAAAAGACAATGTAAGTAGAGCAGATAATTCTTCAAAAAGTTAATATATATAAAAGTTGTGAAAGCAAAATATTACAAAAGGGGCAGTGACTAGGACTTAATTGATTTGCTACTCTATAGTCACTTTTTGGCACATGAGAGCTAAATTGATTTGGTTTTCAATTATAATGTATTCTAAACAACTACAACAGGGGTCGGAGTACAGAATTTTTTTTTTCAGGACACTATTTTCAAGAAATATCAGGACATTTTTCAGGACATATTTCAATAATTAAAGAAAACCAATGTTACTTTTAGTAAAGTTCCCAACGTTCTATTTTGAATTGGTAATCTGATAATGGTAAATCAGAGTGCATAGGTTCGGGTGAAATAATTGCGAAGAAAATTACAGATGCTAATTTTAATTTATTTTTCTAGAGCATTACAACACAAAACAAGCATTTGAAATCTATCACATGGCTTGAGAAGCCGATAGATATATTTTTGAGACTGCGTCTCTTACACACATAATTAACTAATGAAGCTAGCTAAAGTAGCCCAAACAATTAACTATTCGTAAATAATGAGACTGGTGTCTCCAATAATATATCCCTTATATAAGATGGCTTAAGAAGCCTAAACAAATAGATTATTATGAGACTGACGTCTCCAAATCATAATGATCCCCGATGGCTTAGGACACCCAAAACAGAAGTTGCAAGTTCCAGAGACATGTACACTCTGTTTCATACCCCTCTCTGTAATCATTCTGCTAACCTTTTCTTTAGGTCTCGAAGAGGAGGGGAGGAAGGTGTGGCCGGATGTTGTGTCTAAGTGCTTTCGATTCTCACACTTTTACATATTAATTTCTGTTTTATGCATAAAACACATTTTAGAAAGGAATAAACTATTTAATAAATTCTGAGTTTTTTAATTTTTAATACAACAATATGAAAAATAATACAGAAATTTAAACTTATTATACTGAACATTTTCTGAAAATTAATAAGTTACATGATAAATGCTTTAAATTAACAGTTAATTTATGTATAATTGAATAATGTTCATTTTGAACTGGATGCATTAGCATTTAATTCCAATAACTTAATATTGCACTTTTTTAATTTATCATTCCCAGATGCAATCTCTGCATTGGCAACAGACAGCATCATTTGTCCAACTTTCACATCACTCATATTATCATCACTGATAGCACATGCTAATTTTTAGTTGCATCATCCAAAAGTTTTTGAGCTACACACTGATTATCAAGCAAATTTTTCTTTTCTTCCTCAAGTTCATTAATTTTTTCTAATAGGTGTGATTGTTTCAACTTTTTTTCACTAGTAGCTTCTACATCTTCCTCGTCCTTTCTTTTCTTCTCTAATTCTGTTACATCTTTTGATTTTTCCATATATGATGCATATTCTGCATGAGATTTCTGAATATAACGCATCATTTCTTTGGTATAGGGAATGGAGGAAACAGAATTGCCATGCATTCGAATAACATCATGACAAATCCGTAAACTTTGAACAGTTAATTCCGATAAAGAAGCTCTCTCCTTTGTCACAACATAATTGTTAGTTGAAAACCCTCTTTCTGGTTGGGAATTTACATTCAATAACGACAACCATGCTTTAACCACTCTAGAAAGAGTAGGATATTTTATATAACCACCAGCATCTTTTATATTGAAAACAGCATTCCAATATTTACAGATATTTTGATCATTATCATAATCATTCACAATCAAAGTCACATCTTCACACATGTAAAGAATCCACTCTTCATTCATCTTATCAAAATCTGAAGAAGTTTTATTCACATGAGGAATATGTTTAATTAATCTGCTACATGAACTCCTAGACTCTTCCTTTTTTCTATTATAAGGAGACAAACACTGGAGATCTTTGAGTAAAGGATTTGTTATAGGAAGTTTTTGAAGCAAATGCTTTGAAGTTGCTATGTAGCAGCTTCTAATACTTTGTAGAAATGTTGTTTTATCAGTAAGTTCTTCCAGCATTACTTTTGCACCATGACCTACTTCAATCTTCTTTAAATTTAACTAATTTTTTCCTGAATCAACATTAATTTGTAGCAACTTTACTCCATTTTTTTCACAGATTTCTTCTGGGTTTAAAAATTTAAACATAATACTGCGAACAAGTTCATTTAACTTACTGTACATCACATGTACTAAAGGTTCGACTTTTTGCATTAGAAGTAAATAAGGTTCAAAAGTTTTACAAAAAAATGAAACAAAGTGCAGATAAGCCAGAGTCTTTGGGTCTTTCAAATGTTTTATAATCCGAAGATGTCTATCAGAAAGAGGAGATTTCGACTCTTTAGGTATTTTAACAATGAAATATTCCTTTAGAACATCATATTGCTCAACAATTCTCTCACAAACTGAGCCCAAAGTTAACCAACGGCTCTCAACATGACGAAGGAAACTATGTCTAGCTAAAGTTTCTTCCAGTATTTCTAACTGTAAGGAATGATAATCTTCCCTTCTTGCAGGAGATAGCTTGAAAAATTGATTAATATCTATAGCAAATCCATCAATATTACAATCAATTTTATCAATACCCTTACGCAGTGCTCCATGGATTATGTGTAAGCAACATGTACCCAAATCAATTAGTACTGGTAAACTTTGCTTACTCAGTTCACTATTTATTTGCTTTAAAACAGCTAAATTAACTCTTGGTCCATCCATTGACAACTGCATTAATTTTTCTAAATTCAAACCATTATTTTGAATAAAACTTAATAAAATTTTTACAATTTTATTGGCTTCAGCATGCCCTAAAAAATGTGATTCGAGATAACAAATCACATTTTTACCTTGTTTATCAGACCAATATGAGATGTAAATATCCAACTGTTTCTTTATTTGTTTTGTAGTAGTTTCATCGAAAAGTAAAACAAAATATGAAGTGCCGATATCCCGAAACAAAAGAGTTTTGAAATACGGACCTAATTCAAAATTAATCATATACCTTACTTTTTTGTCAGATAATTTGAGATTTTTTGCTATGGAGGAATCATCAAAAATTTCTCCGTAAATGTTAGCTAAATCATTCAAAGATGAAAAAGAATAATTATTTTTCATTGCCACTAAAACTAAAATGGTTTCAGCTTTAATGGTTTTCTCTGATGTCGTTTTGGGGAGCCATGATTTGTTATTCACTACTACAGTCGATGTCGAGGATTCAGATGAAGTTGATGACTTGATAGTAAATAGTGTTTGATTCTTGTAACAGTTCACAGCTTTTTTGTGTTTTAATCCATCTGCATGCGCAAGCACTTGTCTAAAACCCATATTTGAAACACTGAATCTGCTTTTGCATACGAAGCACTCCACAGAATGAACATCGTCAACACTTCGGCACCATGTCTTGATTAGGCATTTATTCCCATCTTCCAGTTCCAACCATTTGTCGGAAAATTTCGTTATCCTTGGCATTTTTAAAAAAAAATTGTTTTCAAAAAAGAAAATTCTGAGCTTGCTAATAAAAATTTTTCAAAACACTCATCAAAATCTTTCAAAATAGCGCGATAAGCATTTCAAGCATGCGCATAAACGTAGGCCAATAATTCTCACAATTTCGATATCATTGTAAATAGTTGTGCACTACTAAAATCAGAATCTTTGTCTGTAAAGGCACAAAATAGAATTTAATGGTAAACCCAAACCTAAATTTTTTTGACTTCAGACATGCGTGAGCAATGGCTGAAAACGAGGCGGAGACGAATGTATGGCAACCCTATTTCCGGTTTGAAAGAGAACAAAAAAGGGGGAAATTTTTCTCTTTCTTTTTGCATAGAAAGCAGTTGAAAGAAAAAATATATTCCACTGAAAGAAAAATTTACAACTGAAAAATATAAAATTATTAATTGAAATTAAACTTTCAAAGGAATGTAATAAAAAATTAAGGAATTCCAGGATTTATTTTGAAAAATAAGGACATTTCAGGACGTTTTTTAAAAAATCAGGAATTTCAGGAATATCAGGACAACTCCGAGCCCTGCTACAAGCATTTGAGGGGGAAATTGAATCCACAAGTTACTGATGTGAAAGTGAGATTTCATTTAGCTGCTAGCACACAAATATATTCAGCTGCTAGTTAAAAAAAAGTTGTCATGAAGTTAATAAGATAAAAAAAAATTATATTGAGCTTCAATCTACTTCAGAAAGTATTGGTAATCTTTAACCTCCTAATAAAATGAAATTGTTAACAAATGAAAGTAAATGTTTAAGTGAGGAACAAAGTGAAACAAATACTAGGAGATTTTCTAAGCCACTAAGTAGTTTTACTCATCAGTATATTCAAAGTTTCAAAATAGTAAATTAATTGCACCAAAAAGATGAATAATTTATAAAAAATATCAAACTAAAAATAATCAAGAACTTGATAAACAAATTATAAAACATGATTATGAAAAAATGAATTACCTTGTATGGTTCAACATATTGAAATAAAATCAATGTCAGCTTTACAATCAGATTACATATCCCTACTGATGACAATATTTGCTATCATCTCTTAGAAACAATATGTAATCAAGATTAACATATGCTTTGAAAATTTGCAAGGGCAAACTGTTAATTTATATTACTGGCTATTAAGGTTACTACCCCAAGAAATGCAAATAACAAAATGATATTTACTGAAAAAGTACATTACACTACCACAAAGGAAAAAACAAGTAATTCAATTTTCAAGAAATTTAAAACCCCAGATTGTAAGAAATCAGTACCCAGAACAATCTTCGGCAGCAATAACAGCACTTATAGGGTTGGACATTGAATCAGAAATTGGATGGCATATACAGTTTCATTTTGCACTTTAACTGATACTTTAGTTTATTGAACATAGTGATTGGTATATGGTGACAAGCTAGTCACATGTCCAATGATCAGATGTTTTTCATTGGTGAGAGATATAAGAGGCCAGATTGCTGTAGGACATTTTTAGAATTAAGGTCAGAAGTTTTCTGGTAAGCATTCTCTTTTTGACATGAGGATTCTTCTTTTATATTAGCTTATGAGCCAATCTAAGCTGCAAACACCACAAATAATAATTTGCAAATTTTTTCTATCTGAATAATTCAGGTTTTCAATTTAAAATATTTTTTAAATAAATCAAGGAAAAATTTATTTAAATAACTATTTTTATAAATCAAGGAAAAATAGACCTCAGAAACTTCTGAATTCCAGAGTATCAATATTTTAAAATATTTGTTATATTATACAAACAACTATTTAAAACTTAAAATCTTTTAAAATTGAGCCTAGTGATTTATTATTGGAGCTGTAAAAACAAACTACTTCAGTATAGGTAATGCTTGCACAATAGTAGAAATGATCTAAGAGAAAACTATAATAGAAAGAAAAATTAATCAGAACAGCATTGATAGTCTTGGAGAAATTACGATACTTCTAGACCTAGAAAATTGAAGATACAGAATTGATTTTTAAAGAAAATTTTATAAAAACAATCAGATCACTGTCAACTGAATATTCATACAGAAGACCAAATGAAACCAACAAATTCCATCCACCTAGAATTAATAAAAGTTGAATATTATTTGATATAGGCTATAACAAAGCCATTAATTGATGTTAAACTAAAAGCAACACTTCACAAAATAGTTTACTCAAGGTATCTAAAGAATGATTAATTTCACATATATACTGATTGAAAATGGTCAACAAAGTTGGAGCTGTGAGTACTCAAAATCTTTTCCATTCTATACATTTCTCAGTCCATTTTGAACAATTTTTTAAAAGAGTGGAAGGTATTAGAATGGTAATTCAAAAAATTATGGATAAAATAATTCAATTACAAATCATTATTTTATAAGACTTTCTTTTTATCCAGCAAGAGATTTCTGCATACAATATTGCAGAATTAAATATTCCTAAATATTGCAAACTCTTTTTCTAATAATTTTATGTTTATATTTATCTTTATACTCCAATATCATGTATCTTTGGGGGGGGGGATGGTCAAGAATGTATAATAAGGTGCTTTTGTGATAAAACTTTTTTTATGCAAATGCACTTAATTATACATCACTTGACTGAAACAAAACCCTAGGTTATAATGGGTAATTAAAAAAAATTGCATTCCTATAATATATTGGTTTATAATTTTGTTCATTAAAGACATGCAAAAATATGTCCAGATACAAACATATTACTTCTCAGAAACTAGCTGTTTCTGAACTGTTTTCTTAACCAATTCTCTTTAATCAAATATAAATAGTGTACATAATTTCTTCAAATATTAACCAAGACAGAAGAAATTTCAACTATTTAAATAAATAAAAAAACAATATAATATATAATTTTATTGGCATGTAACTTACAACTTTATTTGAGGATAATATACAAAAAGCTTGTGTAGCTTTACTTTGAAATTTTATTCAGCATGTAAGACTTTATGGAAGCTACTGCTGAATGCTTGAATAAAAAGGTAAGTTAAAAGTACCTGTTTTAAATAACTACACTTACTTCAATATTTTAACTGATCTAACTTTCTTTATAGACATAATAAACATCTGATAAATATTTCATTTGGAATTAAAGTGAATATCTAATTCTACAGCATTTTAAAACTGCTTAGTAGCTAAAATGTTTTTAAAATCTATTATAAAAGGAAGAATATAAAGATTTTCTAAAAAAAATTGCTTCAAAATGAAGAACTGCTTTTTTATTAGTTAAAAAAAATATATCAATTAGTCTGAGCATTTGTACCTAATAAGAAATATTGGATTTAAAATAACTTTTTGTTAATTGACATAATCAATATTTCAAAATTTACCTAAAAATGGGCATGTAATTTATTTTACATTGTGTATGTTAAAAATTATTTGGGGACAAAAATAATTTTTCAAGCCAAAAAAATCTAGTCTATTTTTTAATGAAATGTTTTACATACTGATATGAACAAAATTACCTTGAACACACCATTTCAAAGAAACTGCTCTTAATATGTAAAGTGATTGGGTCATTTGCTTATATATTTTAATTTAATCTTATTCTATAAATTTAACATAATTTAGAAATGTTATTTTGTAAGCAACTAATTCCAGTCTACTTAAGAAAACAATACAGTGTACATAAGAAAAACTGTAAATGATTTTTGATGCATAAACGGAAAAAATAACGAATGCAAAAAATTTCACAATATAATGTGAATCACATAGGCTATTATTTTAAACATAATAGGTTTAAAATATGGCAAGGATACGTCAAATACACCTATCAAAAGAACTACATAAACCAAAGATATACAAGCAACTCCGCACTTAAAACAGTTAAGAAATGATTAAAACTTACGCAACTCATCAATATATCAATAATTTTCTTCTGATCATAGTAGCGTATTTCATAAAAGAAATTAGTGCAAGCTAATGATTTCACAGTTTCAGTTTATTGTTATTTTACATTTAGAGTTGCGAACAAAATACTATACTTATGCCAATATAAATTGGTGTAAACAGAAATGCGTCATAAAAAATATCTACATGTAATCCAATCTCTAAACAACTACAATTGTATTCATTTAATCTATTTCTAATTTAAATCAGATTTCTCTTTAGTGAGAAAACACTCCTATAAAAAAGGTAGTTTTTAAGTTTGATGTCAGAAATTCATCGTTTAATGCGCACTGTCCATCAGAATATATGATAGAAAAATGACGGATTATTCTAAATTGTGATAGACGCGTCAACTCTGATATTTATGCTAGAATTAAAAGTTGTTATTATTATATTTTCTTTTTTTTTTCGTATTAAAATGATTATCTGATTTTGGCTTTGAGTTTGTCTAAGACTATGGATTTCTATTCTTTTTTTATAGTAAGTATTTTTTTTTACTTTATTCATTTTAATTTTTTTATTTTATAGTTGTATAATATTTCTTTTATGGTTTCAAAATGAGAGAAGAAGAGACTGAACTGGCTTATATGGATTGTGATTTGATCATTCTAAAAATAAACACTCCATGATTATTGACTTTAGAAGGTTCAATCACTGAATTTATCCAGTTAACTGCGAAAAATGTATTCAACATAATAGTTCTTCAACATACCCGTCAAGATAAACTTTTATTCGAAACAAACTACCCAGATACTACTGTAGAAATAAGTAAGATAACCAAAATTCTTGGAGAACAAGTTAACGAGACGTTTCAGTTTGAATATAAATCTTCAAGATTTCTTACCAAAGAAATTAATGTAGAACTCCCTTTACATCTCAAAAGGGCTTACAAAGATTTACAAAAAAGAACTGAGTGAAAATGTTTCAGTGAGAGTCATTGAATATTCTTTACTTGAAACTATAAGCTTATTCTATTCTATCATTCCTGTTTTTACTTTTATTGATAATGTTCGTCATTGCGGAAAATGTTATAAATACACGCATCCTATGAAAAAATGAAACCAAAACTTCTTTTAATGTGAAAACTGTGGAACACTCCATAAAGACTCTCTGTGCAAGTGAGACACCTAAATGTATGAATTGTTAGGGAAATCATGCAACTAATAACTTTTCCTGTCCTATGAGGGCTGAAGAAAAATAAATTCTGACAGTTTAAAGGCATGAACCACCTTCCATTTCTTGAGGCGAGAAGACGTTATAACAAATCTTTAAGAACTAGTAACTCCAATGTAACCAAATCACATCTTCCTCTTTTGCTGAATTGGAATAAAATCACTGACATTGAAAAAAAAATGTTAGATGATTTCTACATTTAAAGCAAAATTGATTCTGTAAATGTTCTCGTTCGTGAAAGAATGCATGCAAACATGTATAAATCCAGTTAGATCAGTTTCTAGATATTCTCCAAGAAAGAGGTGTGCAAAATCCAACCAATCAAAAAAGATGAGTCCAAATAATCTTTTGAATCAACAAATTACATCACCTGAACAATCTATTATGAAGTCTTCTGAACAAACATTAAATATGCGGAATCTAGCATTGAAGAAAGAATTAAAGCAGAAAGAAGGCTTAAAAAATGTTCATAAATTTATTATAAATATTTTTACTACGAGTGCATTTTTTACATTTCAAATAACTGATCAATTTTTTTTTTATTTTTTTTATTTAATGGTAAACTTAATTTCTTGGATTTCAAGAAGCATATTAACTGAGCTTCCGTACTTTCAATCTTCCAATATCCTAGCAATTCAAGCAATAATTTTTAAGCAAAATGATACTTTGCTTAAAAATTTTTCTACGGTAATTAACAACTGCAATGGAATCAACACAAGTGGAAAGTCTGATATTTGTACAAAGGGCGGGTATCTTTTTCCAAATGTTTTGTGAAATTTCTATTTCCTTACATAAAAGTAGAAATCATTCAATAAAATATTTTTTTCATACGTTAAGTGGTTTTAATAGTTAAAACTTTTACATTTTTTTTAAGAAATCTCTGATTTTTGTACAATTTTAAAAAATTAGGAACTTTGAAAATTCCCGGGAATTTTCAAAATTTCTATGGGAAAAGAAATTGGTTTATTCCAGGGAATAAACCATTCAAACAGGGTTTTTTTCTCATCCTTACAACACTAATTATACTACGCTTGATTTCACCCGAAGACTTTAAGCAAGTGCAAATCTAAGGAAACTACAAGACATATGAAAATAGTATCTTATGTATAATCATGACATCATTCTTAATCCAGGGGCATGTAAATAAAATAGTATTTTTCTCTCTTTTAAATGATCCTTTTGTCCTTAATGCATTATTTACTGATGCACTCAGTCCCCAACTAATTTGTAATGCTTTAATAAAGTAATCAATTTATAATGATTTAAAAATGTAAAAAGTCATTTAAGTAAACTGATTATATAGCTTAATGCTAATTTAATGCTCATCATGTCTGTTTTAGGTTTTATATAAATCGTAAATCTTTGCATGGTTTGTTTTGGGTTTCAAAGAGTTGACTTTGAACTTATTTTATTTTACTTTGACTTTATTTTAAATAATTCATTGATTCTATGTCATAAGTCATAAATTAAATCGTTTATATCCGAGGTCATTATCGGAATGGTCGCGTGGACTACTTAAAATGTCTTCGCGGTCTACCAGACGACCGCGGTAGACATCTTGGCCACCCCTGCTCTAGATCTTTAACATTTAACACATATACCAAAAATCACTTTGTCAAAATGCAATATTTAGAAGAAAAAAAATTCTTAGTAATCTATCAAACATTTATGTTGCCCATTAATTAGTGACCATTTCCAGAATAATACTATAATTGTTCAAAAACCTTCCTGATAGAGTTGCCATAGACTTTTTTTAATTGCTTGTTTCAATACTTGTTTTTAATAAGAAATATTGTTGAAATGAACAGTTATAATATGTGCTTATGATGAATTCAAATGCTTAATTTAAATAGACAACAATTAAAGTTATATCGAAAAACAATTTTAATATTTTGATAACAACAATATAATTAAAAAATCATCACTGCACATTTTTTTCTGAAATTTTTTTAAATTGAAATACTTATTTGAGTCAGAAAATAGCTTGGATTAGTTGTTAGATATTATGTAAGTGTACATAAAAAAAACAAGTTTCATTCTAATAATTTTTGATAAATTTATAGCTGCTGATTAAATCTTGACAAATTATTGCAAAGAGAAAGCAAATTAAAAACAAGTAGATCTTAAAAATGCAAAAAAAAAAAAAAAAAAAAGAAATGTTTTGCGTAAATTGTAAAAACATATGTATTGGGTATAATTGAATTTTAGAATACACTTTTGTCTCGACAGTATTAAAATCTTGACAAATTTGAACTAATTTATGTAAGGAAAAATAATATATTTGGAAATTTGAGTGAGAAGTGAAAATAAACTTAAAAAAAATCAATAACAAATAACATCTAATGGAAACTTTTAATTAAGCTTAATACCATTTTTTAATACTTTTCTATTAAAAATACAGCAATTCAGTAGAACTTATCATGATAAGTCAGAAATATTAACAAAATTAAGAACTTTTCTTCATGAGAGCCATATGTAGAAAGATGATTTTAAGTGTAGAATTCTTTTTTGCTGTAGTTTTTTGAAAAAAAGAGAGCAAAATTTAATCTGATTGGGACTCATTTAATATAGATAAACATTTTGTAAAATAAAAAAAAGGTAATTATAAATTTATACACAAAAATTGACAGTTTTCAACTGTCAGCAAACTTTAAGGAATGCAGTAATGTGATTTGCTTTTCATAATGAACAAATGAAATCTTACATTGATTATTTAGAATGTGTTTTACATAATATGATTATTTAGAATATGATAATATAATTTCATATTCTATTATGAAATTAAATGGTAATATTAATTGGTAATATGATAATTTAGAATGTGGCATGCACAATAATTAGGTTTGTATGCTAAATAGCTCCCGTGTATTCAAAATTGATAAATAGTAAATATTTCTTGTTGATTTTTACTTCACTTTCTGTTTTCTTGACATGTTAATTTTAGCATAATAAGATTTTCATCATAAAACAATTTGTAGATTTGCAAAACCAATTTGTAAAGTGTTGTTTAAAATAACTAAAATTTTTCACTTGCATTAACTTTTTAATGTAAAATACAAAATAGTGAATTGCAATCTTAATAATTTTATTTATATAAGATGCAACAAATACACCTTTAAATAACAAAAAAGTAAATGCATATGTAAAATAGCTTGTTTTTAATTAAACAATTGCAAATAAGATCTTTGTTAACATTATATGAGCTACAAAATGTAGGCACTTATAAAGGTTGCTAAGATTATTCTTATCTTGGCTGCCTATATCCTACCAATTTCTGCAGCAAAGTTTGATCCAATATCGGCTGCCAACCTTATTCCTATCGTAGTAACCCATATATTGGCCCTACATATAGCAGCTAATAAAAGGCCTAGGTAAAGCAACGATTAGTCAATATAGGGCTAAGATATTTTGCTACTTGGGACATATGAAGGTGCAAAATATCATAAAAAGAAATTACCAGGCAATTATGGTGTTATAAAAATAAGCATAAGTGTACAAAGAAGAAATGCCAGGTGTACGTTTGGTAACAGAAAATAAAGATTATAGAATCGATGTCACTCAAGATAAGGTACATGGAAAATTTTAAAATTTTCCTTGAAATCTTTGGAGTCGTCGATATTTTAAAGATATTTACAGTTAGAAGCTAAATTATAAATAATTATTTTATGGCTTTGCTCAACGATTTATTATTACAATAGTGACATGTATTTCCAGTAATATTTTAAAGAAAGATTCTTTAGCATTTTTAGGTTTAAATTTAAGTATTTTAATATCTCTAATTTTATTATTAAAATATAAAATATCTAAGCACTTTACAATTAAATAACTATGTATTAAAATACTAAAGTGACTTTCTCTTCGTAGTGATTTCCATTCATTTCAGTGTGGCATTTCTAATAGTGGTTGTTAGATTTTTGTTATGTTAAAGGGTGTTTTTGTAATTTTTTGGATCACTTAGAAGTACCACGCTTCAGTAGGATAATACACTACGGTATAATGTTGGTATTGTAGGACCCTCTTTGATGTAAGAAATATTCGGCTGCTGAATTGCCCAGCATGTTCTCCATATGTCTCATTAATATAAAACGTCTAGTCAATGGTTGCTGAGTGACTGGCCTTTTTTCATCTTATGTCAATTCCTTTGGTTGATAAACTATATAATCATGTTGAAGCTGCGTGAATAGCACACGTCATTCAATCTTTGTTTGACTTAATTCCTAGGCGTAGAAATACTGTCATTGCTTTTAAAAAGTACTGATTTCTCAGGATCTATTCTTCCATTTTTTTGAAAATTCAATAACTTGTTATTTCCCTCTCAGTATATATACCTAATAGATATATTATTCTGTTATTTACATTTCTTTCAAATATTACAGTTTTAATGGCCAATAATGTATAAATATGCTGAAAGAAGTTTGGAGTAATTATGAAAAAAGAAACATGAAATAAATTTGTACACATATAAAAAATTTGCACAGATTAAACAATAAGATTAAATAGATGTTCCCATTACATGTTTTAAATATCATAATTTTTATTGCTTTTACTACCTTAATGCTAATGTATCACTAATTTAATATTAGTTTTTTGTTACTTTTATATGTTAAATTTAATTAAGGCATTTTATCTTTATTTTAGATTTTTAATAAAGATAAGCATTGATTAAGATGGTAACTTGTAATAGTTAAAGAATGCTTGTACAGTACTGCAGTCCTTGATACCCGATTTTTATGAAAAGCACTCAATCACACACACGCACAAATCCTCTCTTCTCTGACATTCTAAACCATATTTATTTATTTTGTAAACAAAATCTTGATTATCAATATTGTGTTGCTGATGTGAAAAAACTAAATTGATATCTATACTTATTATTAAAACGAAGTCAGGGAAGATTTTATAAAAACTAACAAATATATATATTATAAAATGCTAGGAGTGAATATAAAAACTTCTTTTTTTACAAGAATATATGTCCTTGCATGCAAATCTTGCCTTCAAAAGCTTTAATAACGATTTAATATTCAGTGCATTTTTTATTTAGTTAGCTGCTTATATCAATTTATCAAACTTTATCTTTCCACTCTTTTATTTTGTTAAGCAGTTATGTTTCATAAGAGTTTCAAAGTATATAGGAATTGAACATAGAGCATTTATATCCCCAAACAAAATATTTTACTAGTGAATTTCTCTATTTAATTGAAGCTTTTGCATTCTAAAATAATCACAAGTACTTGTACGCAATTAGTATTGAAGTTTGTTGCATCTGAAATCTGATAAACAGAAAAGTTAATTCTTTTATGTTTAATTGTCTTTTTGACCAACCATAGTCTTTTGGATTTGGTTTCATGAATATTTTACTTAATACTTTAATAATGTACCCATAAAATTTCTGTGATTCAAATATTTTTACATTATTACTTTACTTTTGAAATTTATTTTTAAGTTTGTTTATGACACTAAAGATGATTATAGTGATCTTCTCTTCAAAGTTTATTAGACGTATTTTGACGTAAAATGTTTACTTTTACATCAAATTGAGTTTGTCATCTAATTTTTAATTATTAGTTTTGTAATTTTGTTACTTAATTTTTTAAAGTTCTTAAGTGCATAATGAAGATTCCATTAAATGAATAATCAAATAGCCAAAATTATACATGAAAGCTTCTTGTTTTGAAAAAGGAAAAATATTCCTATAAAGAAATAATTTTTTTAAAATTAATAGAACCGCATAAAAACATAATAATGAAGTAGTTTTCTAAGACAGCATCATTTGGTTACTTAAAATTTTCAAGAACTGTTAGATTTCTATATTATTAAAAGAAACACGTATGTTTATTGTTGCGAAAATAATATGTAGTCTCAGTGTTTAACAGAGAAATAAAAAGAAGAAAATTTACTTAATTATTTCTATTGCCAAATGATACAAAGAATTTTCCACTGTCGGTTAGAGTAAAAAAACTATTCTATTCCCTTAATCAGAATATTTTCTTCAATTTGTGGAATACATATGTATTGGCGACAAAGTCTTAATTTACAATAACAATCTGATTAGCAAAGTTTTATTGATTTTTGAAACGAACATTTGTGGAAACTACTAATTGCCTGAAAGGAATAAGGAAACTCCAACTTATAGTGATGAAATAAACTATACGGGATTAACCATACAAAATCTAGTTCAATAAATAAACACATTTTAAAAATATGAATTTAAGTTAAGAAATCATGTTTTTAGAAATTTGGAATAATCCTTGCTGTCATAAAATTTGTTTTCTCTATCAGATGATATCATTGATATTAATAAAGATCTTAAATGTGTCAACTTAATTTCTTTATTTTGAAAGAAATGAAAAAACTTTAAATTATTCTGGCAATTTTGGGGATGTTGTGTGTGTACCTATTTTTGTTGCTTAATGAAATTTATTAGAGCTGTCAGAAGATATGTTTCATCTCACTTCTAAAAATCAAAATTTGGAGTAAAACTGTTTCTTATTAAAAAGTATTTTAGTTTAGTGATCACATGAACTCATTTTTTTTTTTTGATAAATTAAATTGCTCTATCAGAATAGCTTTAATCAGAATTTTAAATAGGGACTGAAAGTTCGTAAAAAGTGCTTAATTAGTAGTAAGAACATTTCTATAAAATTGATAAGAAAATAAATTTTTCATTTTTAATTAGAATCAAATGATTTCATGTATGACATCTAAAAACGTCCACATTTATTAATCGCAAATATTTTCTTTTATTTAAATATGCTGAATATCTGAACAAGATAATTTTGTTTTAATTTTGCAAAGGGCAAAACATGCGAATCCGATAAAAAATTAAAAATATAACATTAATACTTTCATTTAATATTATCCTCAAAGTATTTCGAAGCATAAAATACGTTTCTTATTTTCAATGAGGAATAGACTTTAAATCTCTTCCTCATTAAAAGCAATTAAAGGATAAAAATTATTATTCAATTTTAAAGGAGTCAAAATTATTCATGATTCAATAATTTAAA
This sequence comes from Latrodectus geometricus, assembly GCA_026290005.1. Lineage (NCBI taxonomy): Eukaryota > Metazoa > Arthropoda > Arachnida > Araneae > Theridiidae > Latrodectus > Latrodectus geometricus. Next base: position 351,351 of record JAPDSC010022835.1, read on the forward strand.
TCACAAATGCTGAAGGTTATGTAAAAGAAATATAGGTAAAAAAGATTTATGATAAGTAGGATTTTAAAAATTTGATGTAAAATATACTTATATCTAATGTAATTTAATGTTAAGTTTTTACTCTCAAATATTAAAACAATTTTTAAGCATATTTTAATTTAATACATTGAATAAATTTTTCTCAAGATAAGCCATATGCAAGGAAAATGGTGAGCTGTAAGTCCTATTAAGGTTTATTCCGTTATAGTTTGTCGGATGACGAGTAGCGCTTAGGTGGGG
>JAPDSC010022835.1:356629-376090 GCA_026290005.1 Latrodectus geometricus
AAAATGGGTTACAGTCTTCATAATTTTTGATTTAGTAATTGAATTTGAAATAAAAAAACGCAGTTTTAAATCTTTTATATTTAACAGGTTTCCCATTCTAGAAAATAAATATCATTTGAGAAGTCTAATATAAAGCTACATTTGCTTATGAAATCAGCAGAAAAATCATCTTTTAAAGAGATTACTAGTTTTTGATTAATCTTTTACTTTAAATTTATTCAAATGTTTAATTTGCTAAGAAACAAAAAGTGTACACTATTAAAATTCTAGTAAAATTAAAATATTAAAATTTAACCATAATATTTGAATGCAAGCCATATGTAGGTAAGTACTAAAATATATTTTTTGTTGTATATTATTCAGAAAATATTATATTTTTTAGACATTTTACATTATTTTCAGATTATTCGTAGTAATAAGAGTCCAACTCAAATAGCTCTGATGGATTTTCTTACCTAGAAGGGTTTTGAAGAACTCAAAAAGATATTTTTCAAAAATAAAATGATCATGACTTAGAAACATTTAACACACGAAGAAAATTTTATTTAAAATAAAATTCACAACAGTAACTATCATTCAGTATCTGAAGGTAAAAATTCGATTCTATTTTTATGTATGATTGTAATATCTAAACTTAATATTCATTGAAACAATACTTCCTCACATGCCAGTTTGGATACAAATGATTAGTTTTACGTAAAAGTATTAAAGTAATAGATAGATTAGTTTTAGAAGAAAAATAGACATGCAAAAGTAAAAGTGAGTATTTCTTAGAAATATACAGCTCATTAGGAAAAAATAGAAATAAATAACACATTCTTAAAGTTTTTCTTTTTATGAGTTTATGTACTTTTAAACTGATTAATTTTATAACAAGTGTTATTTTAATTTTTATTTAAGTATTAATTTAAATACGACGTGTATAAATTAAACTGTAGAGAACCTTCAACTTTTGAGAACTTATGACTTTTAATAAATTTTGTAGAAGTTTTTTTTATTTATGGAACAGATTATAGTAATTGAAAAAACATATTAGTATAGCACCCCTATCTCAGCAACATCCATGACGTCATCAACAAGGAAGTCAGTACCCCTCCAGCAACCATAGGAATGAGACATATATTAATATGACTCTTATGTTAACCCTTTTCCCATTATGTTTATATTTCATTTTGTTTTATTTGTAGTATATAGATCTGTGTTGTGCTCAAGTTGTATATTAAATGGTAATAAATTACTTTTGAGCTATTAGAAGAATTATTTCTTTTTCCTATTCAACCAGATAAATCCTACAATAAAATAATGGCTGCCGAACGTGTGACCCGAGTTCGAGTTTCTTTTCTGTGTTAAAAAAAATTCTACCTAGAATTAAATTTTGTTGTTGGAGGGGAACTCAAAAATTTTTACAGGATACCTCCTGATGTGTTGCGTTATATAGTTTCGTGAAATATAATCTCATCCGCGATAGTTGTTTTCATCATCCGAGATTGTTGATATCCGATTTCCAGAAGATTTGAAAATTTCAGATAAGTTGCTGTTTTTATATATTTTAATTTCTCATAATTTACTCTAAAGAATTACAACCGTAATTGATGAGTATTAATGTTTAGGCTCTTGTGTGTGTGAGAGAAAGAGAGAATATAAAACAATATTATAAGTTTCTTTATAAGTAACGCTATTTGTGTTTGATAGAAATATTATTAGTTTATGTTTTGCGATTTAGAACTATCTTATTACTTGCGATAGTTATTTGTTTGATTTGATAGATATATTTCATATTTTTATTAAATGCGTAATATTTGGTATTAAAATATTTAATTAAAAGAAACTTATTTTATTATTATATTTGAAGTATTGTTGCATGTGAATTATGTAAAGAACTTAATGAATAATAAGTAAAATTGTTAATTCTGAACATTATATTTGAAAATACCTCTCTTACAGTGTGATAATGTTTCGAAATTGAGTTATAAAATTAATTGTTTGATGACAGTGTATTTTTCATGATACTTTTGTTTTGATATAAAACAGGAAACGAGGCATCACAAACGCCCGTTGTTTTGTCTTTCATAGACGCCTCATTGTCTAACCTTTCAATATTTATGATTGCTATGAGTTTAGTGTATATTAATGCTTATTTTTAATTTTTCGCCATTCACTTTCTGTTTAGAATCTTTGAGTTTTATTATTTTAGTTATTGGTTTCATTGAACAAAGAAATAAAATGTTTTGCTTTTCCATGTATATTTAAGGGATATATTAAGTTAGCAAAATAATTATTAATATTTTGGTAAAAGGAATAAGAATTGATTTTTTTTAAAAAAAACTGAAAACTTTAAAGAAATAAAGGTCCATAAAACATTTGTTGTTATTTGTATATAAAATATTCTTTGAATGCATAGGATTAACAGTTATCTTAATTAATATATTTTGCTATATTTCATGTTGACATTGAAGTATTGATACACTTTATAAACAAAGATACATTTGTTGATTTGGTAATTCTAAAACGAAAGTAAAGAATTATAAATGAACTAAGAGCTTCATGGTAAAATTTTGAAATGTTTTGTTTTGGTTTTGTTTTGTTTAATTTGAAATATATAATAAGAGTAATTTCTTATAAATTTAGTGAAATTAATGTAATAAAATTGGTTTAATTATATTATGATGGTGAATATGATATGAATATTTAATGTTTGTTTACAATAATTAAAGAGTCAATTTTTATGTGCAATAAATGTTTGAATAAATAATAATAGGTTTAAGTTCACTTGTATTTAATATAAATGGGTTATATTTTCGCATAATACTTAAGACTGGTATTAACATACTACTCTTTACATAACATTTAGGATTGTTAATGTTTAAACTTTGTTTTAACTAAAATAAGGAACCACATATTAAAAAAATATAAACAATATTTTAAATCAGTTGAAAGAAAAAACTGAAAAAATGTCATTCCTTGGAAAAGGGAAAAAGGAGGATTTGAGAAACCTCGCGACAGAAATGGGTTTGGAGATAGATGACAGTCTAAAAGTAATTCATCTGAAAGATATTATAATAAAATCAAGGGATTATGAAGAAGAATTAATGAAAAATATGCTTACTAATATAATAGAGGAACGGCTTGAAAAAGAAAAACAAGCTGAATTCGAAAGAGTTGCCCAGCAAGAAGCTGCTAAGGAAGAAAAAATAGCCAGAGAAAAAGAAAAAGAAAGAGCGTGTGAATTGCAACGTTTAAAATTTCAAGTGGAAGCTTAGAATGTATCCCTTTCCACTGCCACTGTTCCAGCAAGTGATTCAGAGAAAACAAGTTGGGACCTGAATCGAATTCTCCCGAAATTTAATCCTATTAAAGATGAAATAGGTCTTTATCTGACAGTATTTGAACGTCAATTAAAATTGGTGAATATACCTGAAATAAATTGGATGCCATACTTGATAGGCTCATTGCCAGCCGAAATAAATCAATTAATTGCTAGAGAAAATGAAAAAGATATTAAAGATTACTCAAAAGTGAAAGAGATGCTTTTGAAGCGTTATAGACTTACATCAGATAGGCTTCGGCAGATGTTCTCACAACATAAGAAAAGTGCAGAAGTAACATGGAAAGACTTCTATTTTGAAATTAAATCGCATTTCGAAGGATGGGTAAAAGAATTGAAAATCATCACTTTTGAAAAATTACAAGACTTAATCATTGCTGATCAGTTAAAGAAAAGAACACCTCTAGAGGTTAGAGAACATTTTATTGATCAATGGTCAGAGCTGAATGATCCGTTAGAACTTGCAGAAAAGCTTGACAGTTATGAAAATTTAAGACTGAGAATGAAGAAAAATTCACCTGCCTTTGCTAAGAACCCAAATTTCAAAGACTATGTTAAATCTGCTTCAGAAAGAAAGTACAAACCTCCTAACTCTAGGGAAAATAACCAATTCAAAATTTCCAACTTTGAAAGTCCAAAATTTATTAAACACAAACCAGAAAGAAGATTTTCTGTTCATTGCTATGGATGTGGTAATCCTGGTTTTATTCAGTCTAAGTGTCCAAAGTGCAACAAATTAAAAGAAGAGGCTAAAACAATTGTTAATGCTGTAAACTTGTATAAGTCGCAAGCTTCAGAATCATTGTCCAGTTCAATTTTTTTAACTGTTTGTGGTGAAAAAGCAGCTTTTTGTGCAGACACAGGTGCGTCAAACTCCATTGCAGGAGAGAGATTTTATACTTTATTGAAAGAGAAAGGTTTCAAATTTCAAAAGAAGGATATTACAATGGTACTAGCCGATGGAAAAGATAGAAATGTCCCAGCTTTGACAACAGTCGTAAATCTTAATGTAGAAGGAAAGAGAGTTCGTATGAAATTTATCGCGTTACCAAACGCTAGAGGTAATAGAACGTTGCTTGGTACTGACTTTCATCAGGCTGCTGGTATTGTGCTAAACATCCAGAATGGCACTTGGCATTTTAGTGAATTTTCCCACAGGGATTACTCATTTTATCGTGAACCATCCGAAACCGTAAGTACTGCAAAAGTAATAATGTCGCAGAAATTAACTTCTCCTGATATGTCTGCTGAAATTTCAGAAACCTCTGATTCCGTGAAATTGAGAGATGATGAAGGAAAACACTTAAGAGAACAACGTTAAAAGTTAAATTCATTGCTGAAACAATATGAAAGTAGCTTCAAGCCGGGGGGAGAACCTACCTGTTGCTGAACCGCCATATAGAATGACACCTGCAAAGAAAGAATTGTTGAAGAAAGAGCTAGATTCCTTACTAACAGAAATAATAAATGAGAAGTGTGAATCTCCTTATGCAAGTCCTGTGGTATTAGTACCTAAACCGAACGGTACCATCAGATTATGTGTTGATTACCGCAAGTTAAACTCAACAACTATTCCGGATAACTATCCACTTCCTAGAATGAATGATTTATTGACTGAAGCAAAGTCGACAAAATACATGTCTACGATAGACTTAAGAGCCGGTTATTATCAGGTCAAAGTTCATGAATCAGATCAAGAAAAAACTGCCTTTATTTGTCCATTTGGAACTTTTAAATTTTTACGTATGCCTTTTGGTTTGCGTAATGCACCCACAACTTTTCAACGTCTCATTGATAAATTTAGATCTGGTCTCAAAGATGTTTTTGCATTGCCATTCCTTGACGATATCATTATATTATCAGAAACTTTTGATGAACATTTATCAGATTTGGAAAAAGTGTTTGAAAGACTTTCTATGTTTAAACTGACTGCTAACAGAAGCAAATGCCATTTCTTTTGTGACAGAGTGAAATATTTAGGTCATTGAATAACTAAAAAAGGTGTAGAAGTGGATGCTGACAAAGTATCTTCTATTCAAAAAATTCCAACACCAAAATGTGCTAAAGAAATTCAGTCCTTGCTACAGACTTGTTCCTGGTTCCGGAGATATGTCCCACATTTTTCTGAAGTTGCTAGGCCCCTTAGTGATCTAACTAAAAAGAATAAACAATGGACAGAACAGAAAGCATTTGAAGAGTTAAAACGACGGTTGATCTCACCACCTGTGTTGTCTCAGCCAGATGGATCTAAACCATTCATTATAAGAACTGATGCCAGTAATTAGGCTCTAGGAGCAGTCCTTATCTAAGGAGAAAACTCGGAAGAACATGTGATTGAGTATGCCAGTCGATTACTCAGTTCGGCAGAAAGAAATTATTCCACTACCGAAAGAGAAGCTTTAGCGGTAGTATGGGCTCTTGAGAAGTTCCGCGGCTATGTGGAAAATCAAGAAATTATTATTGCCTCAGATCATCAACCCTTGAAGTGGCTTATGAGTATTAAATCACGATCCGGACGCTTGGCTCGATGGGCTCTTCAAATCCAGTCATATCACCCGAAGATTTTTTATACTCCAGGAAGATCTAATGTAATTGCAGATCTTCTGTCCAGACCATTTGATGCAACGGACAAATTTGTTTGTAACTTAAACACCATTTCCATAGATTTACCATCCCGGAAATCTAAAGACATTCGCGAAGAACAATTAAAGGATGAGGTAGTAAGAAAGATTATAGACTGCTTTGAAAGTGGACGGAAAGATGAAAATTATGTCAACTGGACAAGTAGGGGTTATCTGATGAATCAGGGAATACTGTATCGATATTCACCTGAAACAGAATCAGAAGAAGCTCAGCTAGTTGTCCCTTGTCATGAGCGAGAACGAGTCCTACAGCAATATCATGATTCTCCCACTGCAGGACATTGTGGAGCTGAGAATACATATCAAAAAATTTCTTCTAGATATTTCTTTCCTGGTATGAGAAAGTTTATTGCCGAATATCTGAAAAATTGTGCTGAATGTAATCGGTACAAACCTTACAATCAGAAACCTGCTGGACTACTCAGAACACCTATTTACTCACAAAGATTTGAGACTCTGGCAATAGATTTGTTTGGTCCTCTCCCAGAGACCCCAACTGGGAAAAGATGGATTTTTCGTGTTGAAGATACCAGTACAAGATGGGTCGAACTTTTTGCCCTAAAAGATGCCACAGCTATTAATTGTTCTAAAATATTGATAGAGGAAGTGTTTTTACGTTATGGCTTACCTAGAAGGCTAATGAGTGACAATGGTGTACAATTTGTCAGTGCTGTAATGCAACAAACTTGCAACATCCTGGGTATTAAGTAAGAACTTATACCTTTATATCATCCTCAAGCAAATCCTGCTTAACGGAAAAATCGAGACCTAAAGCCCAAATTAGCAATTCTAGTTGGTGACTCACATGATTCTTGGGAGGACAAATTACCCATGATACGTTTTGCTTTAAACACTGTAAAATGTGATTCTACAGGTCATACAGCGGCCTACCTTCAATTTGGAAGAGAGCTTCGAACCACAGATGATGTCTATCATGATATTAGAGCTGTTATTGATAACGATAACTTTGTCGCAGAAATAACTCCATACTTGAAAGAATTTGCACGACTTACACCATTAATTAGAGAACGCGTAGACGAAAAACAAGATGCTAGAAAGGAGTACTTTGACAAGAAACATAGACCCATTTATTTTCAACCAGGCGATAAAGTTTGGATCACTTTACATCCCATAAGCAAGTCCAAAAGCAAAACAAGTAAAAAATTTATGCCCAAGCGTAAAAGACCTTATATTATACTAACAAATAGATCACCAAATACGTATGATGTTGCAGATCCTGCTATCCCTGATCAAGTACTCGGTACTTATCATACTAAAATGTTGAAGCCTTATCAACAATCATCTAGAGATAGAGGTCCCGTTTTTCCTTTGAAAAGTAGATGAAGACCACGTCGACAGCATCAGAAGCTTCTTAATCACAATCTGTCTCCTTGACGGGACGTCGGCAGAGTCAGAGGGGGAGTCTATAGCATCCCCTATCTCAGCAACATGCATGACGTCATCAACAAGGAAGTCAGTCCCTCTCCAGCAACCATAGGAATGAGACATATATTAATATGACTCTTATGTTAACCCTTTTCTCTTTATGTTTATATTTCATTTTGTTTTATTTGTAGTATATAGATCTGTGTTGTGCTCAAGTTGTATATTAAATGGTAATAAATTACTTTTGAGCTATTGAAGGAATTATTTTTTTTTCCTATTCAACCAGATAAATGCTACATTAGTGTATTTTAATTATAAGAGGCTTTTCTTTTGATTAAAAAATAAAATTTCAAATGAAATAGTTTTTCTTTACGAATTTATTTACTTTCATGCCGATTGATTCCATATAACAACTGATATATTTATTATTCATTTCATTTATAGTTAAAAAAATCTGATGAGTCAAATGCTAGAAAACCAAATGTTTTGAAAAATAATATTTAAAGAAATAAGGAATTATTATAATTTGAGTAAAAGTTTCATATTTACTTTAATTAGAAAAAACATGTACATTTTTGTTATACATTGTATATCGGCTTAATGCTGAAATATTAAAACTGAATATAGATTAATGCTGAAATATTCGGCTATTTGATTTTTCTACAAGTTATGAGAGACAATTGTAAAGTAAAAATTTTATTTCATGATTGTATTATACAATAAAAATGATAATCGTAAATGATTTAATAGTTTAAAATGATTGAATTATGCGAATGGGCCAGCCATTCAGCTGTAGTTTAAATAAGTTCACAGTTACTGTGTGTGATTAACGAAGGAAAATAAGCTGGAATATTGCTCATTCTTAAAATGTTTTTTTCCACAAGAGATATGATTCAATATGACAACGCATAGTAATGGACATTAAATTGTTTTTAAAGATGGTATTTAAACTGGCTTGAATTGTGTTTTTATTACGGTCACTAGATTTCTGGAAATGAGAGAAACAATATAAATTAATTCATGAGCTTCAGGTTAAACTTGAGAAATGTATGTTTTAAGCTTGTGATTTCCTTATGATTTATCGGAGTTTGGCTGTCCTCCAATTATATATAAGACATGATTTAGAATGGAATAATCAGTTCCGTTATCATGAATGGGACGATTTTCCGATATTTGTGGAAGATTGATGTCATCAGGTGGTCTAGCAGGTTGAGTGGAATAATTTGAATTGTTTGGAAGAATATGTTTTCTTCCAGGGTAGTTATCTGAAGAAATATAATCAGATTCTACAGGAGAGGGAATACTGCTAACACTATAAGAAGTTAAGTTTAAAATAGATTCTTCAAATTTCTGATCTTCTACATTATATGATTCTGTATCAGATGTTTCTAAAATAGTCGATTCTGTAGGTTTTTCTTCATCTTTTACGTAACTTAAATCAATATTAAAATTTTCAGAATTTTCGGAGGGCTTTGTGATTTTTGGCCCATGATCAGGCATGTTTGGCACTACTATTTCTTGTGAAGATGGTAACTGCGGTTTTCTCAAAAAATTTAAAGAATTTTTAGGAACTGAAGTTGAAGTATTTTGTTTTGATTTGTTTAACTTGTTTCTAGTACTCAAGCGAGCTCCAAAAGGAGTATCATAATCGTTAGGAAAAGGTTCAGGGGATTCTTCTGGTAAAGGTTCTATGCTCAAATTTCCTACATTTTGAGGACTGGAGTTTAAGACATCATAATCTTGTTCATTTTCTGGTTGCAAATTCATTTTGTGGGTCTCAACGATTTCTTCCAATGACACCTTATCTTGTTTAGTCTCTGTGGAAAACTCACCAGAATCTACTTCAGAATTATTTAGTTGATAAGATGGTAATGCTGGTAATGTAGAATCATTTTTTAGTATTTCCATATTTTTATCAGTATTTCTTAAATTAGCAGTTATTTTAAGTGGTGTTGGATTTGTTGTGACAGATATTATTTGGACTGGCAATAAAGGTCTAGGAATCAACTGTATTCTTACATTATTTGCAGGAATCTGATTTTGCTTGAATTGCGTTTCTCTGGGGTTTTGTAGAAAATGAACTGGTAAATGTTGATTATGTTGAACAATAAGATGGGTATTTGAATGCAAATTTTGAGAAATTTCCTTGTTTTGTAATTTGTGAAGATCTGGTACACCAAGAGGTTGATTTCTAGCTGGTATTTTCAATTTATAGGTTGAGTCATCCTGTCCAACGTTTAATTCTGTTTCTACTGATTTCAAATTTTCTTCTGGTAGATGCATTGAAGATGATATTGGTAAAGCAATTTGCTTGTTAGGAAAATTAGACTGTCTCTGCTTGCCTTGAATATTATTACCATTTAATCTCTCTACTCCTATTGGTGGGACCCTTCGAAACCCATTGTTCAGTGAATTTTTTAATGGCCCATTTTCGATAGGTATTGATTGTCTATTATGATGTGTTGATATTTGCGTTGGTATTGGTAGCTCAGATGGAATTCTTGGAGGATCAACATTTTTTCTAAATGTGGAAGAGGATGCTATATTACGATTCATGATTACCCTTTTTAGTGGTCGAATATTTGACGATGATTCTTCTCCTACTATATCTGGTCGCCGTTGTATTGGGGGAGAATGGATTGCTTTATTAGGATGTTGATTCCGCCTTCTATTCTGTATATTCAATGTATGAAAAGCTGGAATAATTCCTTTCTTGCCTTTATCCTCTCCAGCCAACTGAAATGCTACTTGAACTCTTTGAGAAGATACTTGATCTAGTTCATCATGAGTAGAGGGAATACGTAGATTTAATAATGGTCTTTGGGAAGGATGATGCAGAAAATTTGGGCTACGGGGTAAGGGTCTATTAAAAAGGATGTGTTGATGATGCATGGGTCTTTTTTGTCTCTTAAGCATTTCTGCGTGGACATTAATTAGTGGCATTTGCTTTGGAATTATTTGAGGCTTAGGAGCTGATATCATAGGTATGTTATCCTGTAAATTTGTTTGAGAAAATGGGGCATCTTCTTGAGAATAACTTGAAATATTGAAACCACTGAAATCAGGAATACCGGGCTTAAAAGTGTCATGAAAGGGGATTGACTCATTAAACAAAAAAGGTCTATGAGGCCTTCGAAATTGATTGAGAGTAATTTGTGGTAAAGCTAATTCTCTATCTTTCACCGGATTTAAAACTAGGGGAATAAAACCACCTTCAAAATGAGGCTTAAATCTTGTACTTTGCTTTATGGCTGTAGGTTCTACGTTTTGGGAAGGAGCATTGGAGCTCAAGAGTTTAGACGAGTCTGAGTTCTCAAGGGGATTCGGAGCACTTCCCAATATTTCATTCTTCCCTGTTGTAGGTTCTTCTTTTAAATTTTGATCTTGATTAATATTTTTGTCAGATCTTTCTGATTCATCATGAGGATGTTCCACGTTGCTTACAAAGAAATGTGGCGTTTGTAGATTAGTTCTTTCAGTTTCTAAATTAGCTTCTTGTTTTAGTGATTCTTGAATTACTTCTTCACTTGTTTCATCAGAATAATCAGTTCTTTTCCAGTTTTCACTTTCTTTTGGAGCATTACCCCAAGAAGTTTCATGGGCGTTATTTTCATAAGGAATGTTAAATAAGGTGTCTTCATTGCTCTGATTATCATCGTATTCAAACTCTTTTTCAACAGATGGCATAACTTTCTTTGCATTTGGAAGATCACTTGAATCAACAAATGTATTTTCAAGTTCCCGTTCAGAATTTGATCGATATCCTTTAACTCCAAATTCCTTATTATTTAAGAATTCATTATCTAAATAATGAAATGGATTTGTTTCTTCACAAAAATTTACTACTCTAATTTTTCCTCCAAAGTTTTTCTCTGTAAAACTCTAAAAAATAAATATCAGTGTTAGAGAAATGAGGGAATCGAACTTATTATATATATACAGTTATATAATCACTATTCATGTATATATATCAATTTGATTTACAGTAATACAAATATGATTAAATTCATAGTAATATAAAAATAGAGTGAAAGGTGTATGCCATGAACTCCATAAAAGTATTTTATCATTAGATGAACTTCATATAAGATATATTTTACATCAATTTTTTAGAATATTGATGTGAAAAATATTTTGATGTAAAGCTATTTTATATGTGCTTGAAATTTTACGGTATAGGTATCATTATTTCTTTTCACATGAGTTATTTTGATGAATTGCCTTATGTAGAATATATTTATTTATTGCTTTTAATAAATACCATTTATCAAAGTAGGATTTCCTTTTTTACATTCTAAGACAAAGTACTTAAAATTATTGTTTGTATTAAAATAAACCCTTCTCACATTTCATACAAATTAAGACTTCATGTAATTTCTAAAATATTTCAATTGTATAATTTTAAAAATATTTTTGTACTTCTGAAAGAATTTATGTAACAACATAAGAATTTTCATGTTTTGTTGACTGCACAGTTTAAATGTATATGTTTTAATCTCAGAAAATCTAGCTTTTAATCCTCGCAAATTAGTGTGCAGCTGATCAATAAATATGTCTCATCAAGAAGGCTTAATATAAGTAAAGTAAAATTAAAATATCCTAATGAGATATGCTACTGATAACAATCTCAGCGTGGACGGTTACAATGAATATTTACAAATTATGCATAAAACAATAAAAAGTTGTTATTTGGAAAATCTTGAATTGTTTTCTCGAATGATATTTTGTGCATACAGTTTTATAAAGCATCATTAAATAAAACAAGTCCTTCGAGCATGTTTCTGAGTTCGGTCAAGGAAGAATTATTAACTATAGTGATGGAAAAATATCATTTTGAAAAATAGTATTCTACATGACCGAGTATCAGTGGGGTTAATACATAATTGAGGGATGCAGAAGGGAATGACTAACCATTAGTTAAGATAGCAACCTTTTCATAGGACCACTATATGAAAAAAACGCTTGCAATCGCTTCTATTGATCACATGAAGACAGGTATATTATATATATATGGTACTGATAGAGGTATCTGGTTTTTCAAAATGAATACAGACTGCCATAAGTGTTTTTAAGTTTTAGGCTAATTGTCATACGAATTTCAAAATTTGGTCTTGTTACTTAGATTACACATAGTCCACGATCTGGGACCCAACTAGCAGAGTTGTTACTTTAGGGCAAAGAAAGTCATTTCTCCTAGATTCAGAAATTTAAAAAATATATTGCAAAATTTCGGGACTATTAAGCGTCTTTCAAAACATTTTACTCCTTTTATCTTTTATCCTGGTAAAATATTTGAAGATTTTAGCCTCTGAAAAAGTCTTAAACGACAACTTTTTTTTTAAATCATAGTTTTTTTCATGGAATCTCGGTAAAGTTGATTCATAATACAAATATATCAGAGTTTGGAAATGAATGTAATTTCTTGTTTCATAACATTAATCAGGGAAGGAGATATTAATGCTATGATGTGCGAGGATTCAGCAATTTTGATTTAGTTCAGTTCACAGCTTTAACTGGTAATTACTGTCCAATTTTAGAAACTTGTCATTTTTTGAAAAATTCCACTTTTTTAGTGATTTTAAGTGTGTTTTAGAGATGGGAGTTGTTGCTATGGAAAATGATCAAGAATTAAACAGTCGTACATTTTGAATTCAGATCATTATTTTAACTTAAAAATACATGCCTATGATGTGGATTTAAATATATGTATAGAAAAGAAACGTAGGATAATAGATAATGAATATTGAACATTTAAAGAACAATGTGGATATCAATACTTTGTGACTCAGTCAAATAATAAGTCAAGTGTATATTTTTGAATAAAACTATATCAGACCTCAAAGAATCTGATATAAATAGTCGTTATATGACTAAACATTCGCAGAATTACTTCATGTTCACAGTCAGATTATAATTAGACAACTCTGAGAAAAAAATGTATATCACAATATAATAGTTTGACAATGGAAAAGTTTTAGTGCGAATTTTTGAATTGCGAGAAATATTGGAATTTCTTAAAATGAAAGAAGTAGTCCTTTGACTGAAGGAGTGTGTATCTTTATTACGTATATCAATATTTGGGTTTCTTTTAATAATTATTTATTCAAATTTACAAGTCATATCAAGATTTATGGTGTAAATTTTAGAATTTAATCAAAATAAATTATGGCGAGTCAGGTAACACCATGTATGGATAGTTTCCTAGAGCCGGATTTGACACAAGGGCTCTGATACGGAAACTTTTTTTCTAATACAACAAGCAGTGTCTACCCGAATTATTTTATATCAGTTATAGTTAAATCGAATGATCTGCAGCTTCAGGTCTTTTCTGAAGTCATCACATGATCATGCGTAGAACTACACATAATCACGTGTTTCATGAAAAAACCCTCAGGTATATTATTAGATTTCAAAGTTGCATTACTTCTCTGGCTCCCTGCTCCTTATATCTATCATATATAGAAAATATTTAATCACTGATTAGAGACAAACTTGTGCAAAATATAGTATTCATTGATTATTTAGATTCACTGACCATTCAGATTAACTTCGACGATGTGTGGAAACAGCATGGGTTGTCATTTCACAATACTCCGAAAGTGTTCTCTACAAAATGACGTATAGGATTAGCTATTGATCGTACTTTTAAAAGTGATACTTATTATTGATTTTATGATTTTTCTCGTTGTACATTATTTTTCTATTTCATATCAATTAACATAAAGTTTATAATCCGTGAAATAAATTTGATTTTCATACTTGACTTTCATGTGGTTTTCGAGCGGCTTGTAGTGTTGATACGAACTTTGAAGTATTTTATAAACTATATTTGCAACTGATTTTTAAGAATAAAAACTGACTTATATATAGCGCAACCTTCAAATGTTTAAAACGCTTGACGAATGATGACATTAATTTATGAAAATACTTCACTGGTATGAGGTCTTTAATTTGAAGAACAAAATAAATTGACAAGTTAAATAAATCACAATATTTCAGTTAACAAATTAAAATAAAAATGTTAGTTATCTTATTTCTCAACATAACAGAAAAGCATAGTAAGATTTGTCAAGGTTAAAGTTTTGCAAAACTGTTATCTGTTATTGAAATAATGTGTCATACCTGATAATAAACAGTATCAGGAATATTTGCATTTGGAACCCAAGTAAGATTTCCTGGTTCACCAGGCTCACAAGAGAGAATTAATGGATTGCTTGAATGAAGTATAGATGAAATAATTGAATTTTCTGGCTTTACTGCAGAATATCTCCATTCACAGAGTCTCCCAGCTGAAAAAATATTTCTTTTTTATAAATTTGAAATTAAAAATACATTGTATAAGCTTATATATGATTTAAGTTGATAATATATAAAATCAATACATTTTCAAATATTATCACGAATTTTTTACAACGGAAAAAATATTGCATAAAATCCTTTTATTAAATTTTATATATTTTTTATTATCAATCCCAGATGTATTATATATATATATATATATATATATATATATATATATATATATATATGCATTGTAACATAAATTGCAATTTGAAATTAAATGGTAATATTTAAAAATTAATTTTACGCATGAAGATTTTTAACTTTAAATATAAAAAAAGATAATTTATTTAAAAATTAACTAAAATCCAAGTTATCCAAATATACGATATGATAACCATACGAACTGACGATTAGGAGTGAATCATTTACAACAGTTCATCAGACACCTACACTTCCAAACATTATTAAACATGCTTCTATCATTAGATATATAGCAGTTAGAATTTAAATTAATCTTGAACACTAAATAGGACAAAGACCTATTACGATTTTCATTAAAGATATAATAACTGAAAAATGTCAAGGGAGAACAACGACTAACAGCTGTGTCCAAACGACACTGAGGCAATATATTATCTATTGAGAAACCATAATTTCTAAAACTTTAAACAAAAACAAAAATAAACTATTTAAAATTTCTCAAAAGTGTGTGAACATTTTCAATATTGAATGATTTTTGTCTTGATTGTCAAATATGTCAAATATTGTAAATGATTTATCTTTTCAACATCATCGAAGGTCTTTGAATAAAGTTTTGTATCCAGATGAGAAATCTGCAAACCTAATTACTTTCCAATTTTAATATACTTAGATTTTTTTTATCTATTACAACTTTCAAAATAATACTATATTTATTAATATTTGAATGGTTATAAATTTTTATCCAGAAAATTAAGTCATTTTTAGTCAAAATAAATTGCAAAAGCCATTATGCATTAGAGTATTAATTCGAAAAATGTTTTGGTTTGTAGTTTTATGTAGGTTATATATATGCAACTTATTAATTGCGATTTAGTTTGCATTTCGTTTACTTTACTAATAAAAATTGGGCATAAACTCTGTTAAAGTATGCTGAAAAAAATTGCTTGGCGCCGTAAATTCCCCTTAAAGGTGAATGTCTGAAGCTTAAAATGGCAAAGATTTAAAGAGTGTGATCATATGAGCTTTTCTTAAACCTGTCAGAAACTTGCGAATAAGATCCATGTATCAAATGACAGTACTTGAACTAAATTACACAAATTGAGAGAGATGTGAAAACCATACAAAAAGGTCTCGGACAAATTTATAAATTCCAATAAAGTCTAAAATTTACTAACTTGTTCACCATTTCTTTTATAAAAAAAGAGATCATTTATGAATTATATTGTCTTGAGAAGAAAAAAAGACCAATGCACATGTTACATACATTTACATTAGCAATTGTTTCAAAGAAATGCGATAACCATGTTGCTAATCTTCCACTATATTTCAAGAAACTGGTGCTGTATGTGTGATAGGCAGGCAGAGAACCTGTCCTTAGTTACTAGGACACGGTGGATGACTAAGAGTTATGAAAGCCATCCGTGAGCTATCCACCAATTATCCACAAAATGACGTTACTTATGACTAAATTGAGGCGAAGATTTCCTCCTAACGAAGGATATACTACACTGGTGTGCAAAACGTAAGCAACAGGTGTTTTTTTTTGCCATAACTCCGCGAGAAATCATCTGAGAGACATGAAATTCAGATATGAGACACATCATTTTGTACTTAAAGGATGACGAAAGCATAGTTGCACAAAAATGAATGCAATGCATACAATATGGAATCAAACAAAAATAAGTTTTATTGAACTCACAGTATCCCTGCATAAGATCATCTGTCCAAGAGGAATAATAACAAACAGGTGTTCCTTAGTATGGGATATGCCTTCCCCTTACTGCAATTGTTGCTTCGCACTATCTCCCCATGCTCAGCATCAGATTTTCCAGAAGTTCTTGCGATAAGAATGTCCATTCCTCAATAAGCATTTGTTTCAGTTGCTGCATGTTCCCAGGGGGGATGCAATCGTGCCTCAATGCGTTTCCCCAAAACATCCCACACATGTTCTATGGACTTTAAATCAGGGGAACATGCTGGACAATCCATTCGGGTGATGTCTTCACTTTCCAGTAGCTGCTGAACAGCATGAGTCCAATGTGGCCGTGCATTGTCAGCCATAAAAATGAAATCTGTTCCAATGGCACCTCGGAACAGACGCACATGGGGAAGGATTACCTCCTGAAAATAACGATCTCCGGTTACAGAACCTCTGTCGAAAACGTGGAGCTCAGTCCACCTGTTCAGCATAATGTCTCCCCAGACGAGAACTCCAGGACAATAACGGTCTCTTTCCGTTATGTTACTGTGATGAAACCGTGTCCCAACCTCTCTCCAAATCAACAGGCGTTGAGAATCGCTTGTGGCATTGAAACGACTCTCATCTGTGAAGAGGACGTGACTCCATTGATCAGATGTCCAGTTTTTGTGGTCTTTGCACCACTCTAAACGGTCTGCCGATGGTGAACTGTCAACGGAATGCAGCATTCGGGACGGCGGGTGAATAGCCAACTTTGTAAAGGCATCTAGCCGCAGTAAACCGCGACATTTGTCACCCCGTTGTTGTACAAAGTAGCTGAGCAATGGCGCATGCTTACTGGTTTCGGGTTTTTTTTTCCGCCTGCAGGACGATATAGTGGTCATCCACTGCAGTTGTTTTCCTGGGGCTGCCACAACCAACTTTTCGAACAGCTGTACCTGTAATTCTGAAGCCTTTCCAAGTCCGCGAAACGACACTTCCATGATTCCGAACTCTTCAGCTACACTGGTCACACTACGCCCCTCCTCCAGTTTTCATATCATTCTTGAACGTGTGAAGTCTTCCAGGTGATTTCTTCTAGCCATATTTCACGGATACACTCACTTGCATTTGAAACGAAGTCTTTAATTTCTCCTCCGTCCTTCCTTTTATTTTAGGCTTGAATTGCACGCGCCGAGCGCACGCATTTTGCATACGCTCACATGACCTCTGACGTTCTGCCACTGATATTTGCCTGCGCATGACCTTTCTACTGAATTACTTGTTCATTCTCTGATCGCAAGAGCTCCTTTTATGCAATTTCATGGCTATCTGCTTAAAATTTACATTGTTGCTTAAGTTTTGCACACTAGTGTATGTTAATTTTTCCATCCACAACCAAGCAACGGGTTCATGTTTACATCCAACTCACGTGGAGTAAATGGACATTAAATTTTTCTATGGAAGTTGAAGAATGTAAAATTGAATATTTTAAAAACTAAACATACTTTTTAGAATTTTACTTTTATAATTTATATATATATATATATATATATATATATATATTTCATTAGTTATAAGCTTGTGAGACCTACATGTGTGATGAAAACTATTTCAAATAAAATAAAAATATCAACTGTATAAAAATTTGTCTAGATTAATCAACAACAATTTTGGAAAAAAAAATTCTTTGATACACATATTTTATTATACAATATTTTTGAAAACTATACATTTTCTCTTTTCAGTTAAATCTTCCTCATTGAAATTGTTTTTTAATAAAACTATTTTTTATACTTTTAGATTGAGATATTTTTCATAATGTAATAAAAACTATCTTAAAAACTTGATAATTTTGATCTAAATCTTCTATATTTCGAACAGGAAAAATTTTTAATTTGATTATTATTGCATTGTATGTGTGTCATTAGTTTGCATGAATTTAATATTATAAATAAAATTATTTGTATTATTATTATTTGTATTATTATATTTCTGTTACATAGAACAGACTAGGAAATGAAGTATAATTATTAAATGTTTTAAAATTTTTAATTTTATGCAAAGCTGTCACGCATAAAAATGTTTACTGTGCAGCAAGTTTTTGTAAAATGATTTTAGAGACATTTCAATCAATACAATTATCATAATTTACTAATTAATCTCAATGCTTTTAAATTTATTATATATAGGTTACAAACATAACGGAAACATTAAGCTTTAGACATGCTATTTAAATTTTTACTCGTAAGATAGATTAATTATTTTATAGAACTCTTAGTACTATTTGAATAATCTAAGGTTTTAATAAAACTTGATATTTTCTTTATTTACACATTCTTTTTATAACGAAATTTACAATTTAGTTTATACAATAATGACAATTGGGAATATCTTCCAATGATTTTTTATGTGAAAAAGTGCATGAATATGCAATAAAATGTACAGCAAACGAAAAAAAATAATATTGGAATTGAAATTCAAAATAATATTTCATTGATAAATGCTGGAGTAATGTCATTAATCACGTGATTGCTCCGTACTTGGCAGGTATGCTAGACACCGGGAATCTACAAAACACAAATCCCAGTTTTATACAAAACAGACATCATCCGCAAACGACACGGTGGGAGGTTTGCTTCTTGCCATAGACATTAGTTGATATTTTCTTCCACGAATTATTTGTTTATGTCCAAACCATTCATGTTTACACACTGCATCTGGAATTCACGCAAAACCCCTGGAGTTGAAAACAGCCTGCTCCGTTAAATAGGTAAATATTAAAATTTTGTAGACAATTCAAGATTGTCTGATCAATATTTTGTCCTAGAATAGGGACTTTTTTGTTATTCTCCCTACATATTTTCTGGACTTATCCCAAATAATTATTAACTAAGCTGGCAGTCGAATAGTTAGCACTCCTGGCTGAAAGGTTCGATTTCTAC